>JAHWXV010112089.1:0-10859 GCA_024586415.1 Phrixothrix hirtus
ATATATATATATATATATATATATATATATACGAAGGGAGTCCAATGTTAATGATGCAAGAGAAAATTTCACCAACATTTTTGTTTACAGAAAATATTTAATAGTGTCAAAAAACTACATATTTTGAGCTATTTTGCAACATAATCACCGTAAACATTAAGACATTTATCCCAGCGCAATATCAGTTTAAACATCCCTTTGCGGTAGTACTGTTTACCCAATTGATTGAAATGCTCTACAACGGTTGTTTCCAATTCGTCGTGATCTGCAAAACGTTTCCTAGCTAAAAATCTCTTTAAAGGACCGAATAAATGAAAATCTGAGGGCGCCAAATCCGAACTATACAGGGGATGTTGCAAGACTTCCCAATTCCGTTGTGACAACAACAGTTGTGTTTGATTCGACGTGTGAGGCCTTGCACTATCTTGCAAAAGTTTAGCCCCTTCACTTAATCGTTCCGGCCGTTTCCTTTTAATGGCCGTTCGGAATTCCTGAAGTGTCACAATATCTGTCACCGTTAATGGTAGTGTGCGGTTCAAGGAATTCACACAGATGTAGACCTGCACTACCCCAGAATACTGTGGCCATGATTTTTCGAGCAGATAGTAAAGCTTTGAATTTTTTGTGAACTGGGGAAGCTGGATGTATCCACATCATGGATTGTTTTTTATCTTTGCAGTGAATCTATAAACCCAGGTTTCATCTCCTGTAATGATGCTTTCGATGAAATAGTCAATTTCCTGCTAATATCGGGCGAGATGTTGAAATGAAGCACTCATTCGTTTGTTTTTTTTTTTTGGTTGTCGGAGAGCATTTTCGGTACCCAACGGACCGACATTTTACGGAAGTTTAAGATACCTACGATTTCATGCACGCAACTTTTCAGTATACCAGTTATTTCAGTAATTTCACGAATTTTAACGCAACTATCTTCCATGATCAAACCTTCGAGAACTGCGCAGTTTTCACCCGTGTGTGAAGTCCTGAGTTTGCCCCTTTTGTTTTCTGGATCATCGTCTACTTCTGTTCGACCACTTTGAAATTTTTTGCACCAAACAGAGACTTCCTTTCAGCTTAAAATGTTTGGATCATAAATACCTTCTATTTTATTAACCCTATCGGCTTGCAAAAATCTGATAACTGCACGCACTTCAAACTTGGAATATTCCACGATTGTACATGCCACGTTTACTTCCTTTTAGAATAATAAATTGACATTTGAACAAAACAACACTACGCTCTATTCAAGTACACAAATGACAATGTTATGTTATGCATATAACGTCCATATTGCACATGCGCTGTTTATTCCACAGCCACCTCTACCTTTAATATCGGACTCCCTACGTATATATGTTATATAAAAATCAATGTACGACTGGAAGAACATAAAAATGCCGTGGTAAAAACTGAAAGAATGTTATCACTAGGCCAACATGTAAAGACAACATCACATACAATTGATTTCGATAACACTAAAATTCTCTCAAACATTGAACATCGCACGAAAATATAATACAGGAGACCATTGAAATACAAAACAACCTAATAATTTAAACACAAAGGATGACACCCAAAAATTGCCCACAGCTTGAAAACCATTAATAATAGCAGTCACAAACGCTAAATCTGTACACACAAAATAAGACAATGTGGAAGAGCAACCATGCGTACCAACAGGCCCGATGACATGCAACCAAGCGAAAAAATTTTCTCTCAAGAAGTGAAAACGGCATAGTATAAAAACCATCCAGTGCTACATTACATTAGTACGATACGTATAACGACACCGAGAAACAGCTAGACTTGATAATGGCAAATGGGAATTTGTCGAAACGTCGTCACCAGACAAATGGTTCCTATCAGAACAAACAAAAAATTACGTGGGAGGAATGTGGGAAACCCAATCCAATATATATATATATATATATAAACTACAAATATTAATCATTTTACAACGAAGATTTATAAATTAAGAATACCTTTCAAAATAACTAGAAAATATAAGAAACTATAGGAATATTAAATTAATTATCAAATAAAGAGGTGTTTGTGGACCTCGTGATCATATGAGTGTATTGAGTTTTTTCAGAAAAACTATTTTCAATGCTAAGCTCATAGCAATTAAACTTAATAAAATACCAACCCAGCTTTGAAAAATTAGTGGCATGCATGGTTCAAAAATATATGAAGTATTTTTCGTAGACGGTGTAGTATTCCTTGATCCACAATTTACGACTCTAGTCTCCCCACCCCAGCCCAAAGAACTGATTACGCAATTCAAGTTGGTCGTACGTCAAAAATATTAATGTTGTCAATAAAGTAAAGTGTAGGCGACCAAGTATTTTGATACAACGTACAATTTCAAAATACTGATATCTTTATCATAACTACAGAAGAATTAATACTCTCTAATGCATAAATCACTTTAATATGACTTCTGGTTCCATAGAATTTAAATATTTTCATTATTTATGTTTTATTTGATTGAGATTAACATAGTAATTGTTTCACATTTTGTATATATAAACTCTATATTACATTAATCAATAATACGCTCATTTAATTGTCAATTATTTCAAAGAGTTAAAGAATAAATGAGTTTCATTACATCCTACCCTTGTTTTTCTAAATTTAACATGTTATTATTTTAAACAAAAATTAACATTGCACTTAATTAATAATATATTTCTATTTTGTTTATAACTTCCTCCCAACATTACTCAAGTTTTTCCATGCCATGGCGGTAGAAATATCCCGGTCTGAACTCGAAGAAATCATACAACTGAATCCTTATTTCATTATCATTATTAAACAGAACGCAGCGCAAATTATTGAAAAGTAACCGAGACAAATGAAAATCGGATGACACAAAGTCTGAAGAATATAATGGATGTGACAGTACTTCCCATCCAAATTTTCTGCATGAGGGTTTGCATTGTCGTGTTGAAAAATACCGCCATATAATTTACAAATTTCCAGGAGCAGTTGTACTGCCAATAGTTATATATCTTCCAATTATTTAATATTTAAGAATTACCAGGGATTCAAACGTTTAACCTTGTTAATTAACTAACACCTAACCATTATGCTGAGCACAATACGACATCTTTTGATAGTTATTTACTATGGTAAACTTAAATTTGTTAGCACATTTTTTTGAACATATGTTTTCTGAGAAACAGTGTTTCAAAACCTGTTTAATAGTTCCACGCCTATTATTATTTGACTAACGTCGCATTCATCAAAATTCATATTCGCAAAATATATAGGTAAAACATTTTAAAATTTTTAAAAACTGCTTACGAAATACTATACTCTACAATAGAGCACATGAAATTGAATCATATGTATCGGCCAGTTTTACTTAAAAGTTTCTTCATTTTTTCTAAAATTAAAGGCGCCTTTTGCAAACTTAGGTTCCAAACAATATTATAGAATTAACTTTTGCATGAAATTTGACAAATTCTCCTTACTATCTTGCAACAAAGAAGTGTTCAACTTGCCGCAAGCAGAATGGGAGACGTCATAAGGTCTTCCATTCCTCGCGTAGAGACTCCTTAATGGTACATCATGGTTTGTTGCGCTATTTATAGGCAAATTGTGAATTCTTCCATTTTATTTATAATGGGCGTCAGAATTTATATCAAATTTTACCTTTCTTATGGTCTAGTTGATTTCTTCGATTTTGCATTTATTTTAGGAAAGAGAACAATACTAACAAATAAAAAATGTTGTAAAGCTTCTTTTAGAAGCACTCGAACTATGCAACTTAAGGTGATAAACTATATTTTATATTGAAAGTAATATAATAAAGTATTCTTACAATACTTCCTTTTGATCTTACATCAATCTTAATTGTATCTTCTTGATGGGACGCATACCTCCTGCGAATTTATAAATTCTAAGACGTGTGATGTTTTTCTGAACATAAAAATTTTGAAAGTGACAATTGAAATTAGAATTATTAGGGTTAAAGACAAAGGTTTTACTCTACCAATTAATAATGGCTACGTAAGTCTTCAAACAATTTCTCCTTGACAATTTAGCTGCTTATGAAGATGTAGGCTTCTCATTCTTTCTTGCTATGACATGTAAGAGTTTTAATAAAATTAATTTGATATTTGGTTCTAAAAGAGAATGCAAATAATTATAATTATATTGATTCAATTCTTCAGTTATAAAAAACAATTCCTTATTCAGTAATAATTCAATGTTAATTTCTAGGAACGTCTCAAGTCGAAGAATTTATTCTTTGGCCGACATAATGTTATGTTAGATTACCTTGCACTTCATTATTCGGCGAGGCCAAAGACCTTTAAACTTCTTCGAAGTTTAATAACTAATTAAATATGCCTTTAAGAATAAAAATAATAATGAACGCTCGCCAGAAACTAGGTGTGGAATTAATTGCACAATAAAAATAAATCTCAATTCACATAACTAAAAGTGCGAATACTATAACTTTTAAAACGCTAAACAAAGTCATGCTTCTCGAAAATTATAACAACAATTTTATTATAAGTATTTTAATTATTTCCTACTAATTTTTCGGCAAGCATTTTCTAACTACGTTTATCGTTGTTTTTCTCAATCCTCCAAAAACAAAGCTAATGCCTGTGCGGATCTATATCGTTTACTAAACAAGCCATATGCCAGTGGTTCCCAATAATAAAATTCTTTGTATTAAATTTTGAATAAAAAAGTAAAAGTTTATCGTTACTCAATTAATAAAATCTGAAATTAAGTAAACTAATAAACCTATGCGCATCATTCATTAGCAAACAATAACGGAAGTGCAATGAATGTAATAAAATTTACTTAAAAACTAATTGCTAGATCAAAACTATTGTAATACTAAATATTTCCATGAAAATTAAATCTATATCTAAAGAATTCATTAGATCATTTAATTTTAGAGTAAAGTCCATAAATGTTTGAAATAAATAATAATAACAGCTGTTTTCATAATAAAACGTCAATTCCAATTAAATTTCTAATCATTCTATGGACATTGATTTAGTTTTAATAATGACTGCAAGGAACATGTCAACTTAATAAATGGATTCCATAAAATCCGACATCCACAAATTACCTTTCCAATTTGACATATAGACATTTATTATATATATTTTCATAAAACTTCTGCTTTATTTTATTCGTTTATTTGGAATAGTATTAAATTACTCACAATCCATCAACATTTGGATAGCTTCTATTGCTGCTAGTATATAGATACATATGTAAATGGGACATTCTTCTATTCAAATTGTTAAGTGTATTATGGACTTGCAAAATGCAAGCTCGACACTTAAATTATTCTTTCAAATCCTACTAACACCAACCATTTTTCTTTCCTGGAAACGAAAATTAGTTTAAGACTGAAACGTAATCTGTGCCTGTTTGAAGTTTGTAACATAGTACGTTCATTTGTAAACTCTATAATTCCTTTTTTTTGATAAAATCGCTTAAAATTTATATTTCCTATTTTCTCTAAACAAACTTCATATTGATAAAATATTAGATGCTTTTATTTAAAAGATATTGGGTAAAAATCATTATAATCTATCTAACAATTAATATTCTTTATGTCTTACAAGCTCTCTTTTACAAAAGCGCCCTTTTCGCTAGATTTTTTAATTCAATCCCTTTCCAAATTCAAGACAATATCAATTTCTTCCAGTTATGATTAAATGATAATAGAAATTACTTTAGTATTTTAAGTTATTTTACTTCTATAATAAAACCAAGTCAACAAATTAGATTAAATGAGCGTTGTTTAAAGCTTTACAATTTATCAAATTCCCTAAAAATTATTAACATCTACAAAATATTAAAATTTGGAGTATTTGTGGAAAAAGTAACTATTGACGTTGAAATTCTTTCTTCTACGAGTTATATTCTCAATCTTTTACCAAGTTTTGAAATAAATTGCAAATTGTATTAATTATACAGGGTTCCCCAAATTGGAATAACCAACTTTATTTTTAAATTGCTTTTATACAAGGTAACTAAATAAAGTGTATTATATTGGAATATGTTTAATGGTCTTTAGGATTTAAGCTAGTAGCAAAAAAACGAGCGAGCGCCAATCACAAACTTGACTTAAAATGACATCTTGAAAACATTATTTTTCTATCTCTATTATTAAGAATATTATTACATTTATAAACTTTCTTAATCTGTTTCATATTATTTGAGCAATCATGGAATGCTCAATTCAACAAGGTATTTTCTGCATTGAAACTTACTTTCGAACTAATTCGATAAAGCAGGTTAGACGTGCATTTCGACATAAGTTTAATAACCATAATCGGGGATGTGCTCCAACTCGTAAAACTATTCGGATATGGATTTGCCATTGGCGTAGGAGTGTTTCCATATAAAATTTAAAGAAAACTGGACGTCGAAGAACAGTTTACATGCGGGAGGGAATTGCAGTCATGAGAAGTCCTAAGAGATCTGTCAATAGACAAACTTTTGCTCTTGGAATATCAAAAGGTATCCTCCTCCATCCAATCTTTCAAAACGACCTAAAATTTCATGCATATAAATATCAATTAGAACAATATCTTAGCGAGTACGACAAAGAAGCAAGATTAACCTTTTGTTTAGATTTTTTAAATTTTATAGTAATTCAGTCCATAATTTAATAATGACCGATGAGGCTAATTTTTGCTTAAACGATATCGTAAACAAACAGAACTTCAGATACTAGTATAACCAGAATCTTCGAGAAATCTATAGAAGGAACCTGCATGAACCAAAAGTCGTTATTTAGTGTGGAGTTGGACACCAGGGAATTATTGGTCTATATATTTTTGAGGGTAGAAAAGGCCATTCTGTTACAGTGACATCCTAGCGTCACGTTCATATGCGTTTCTCCTTCCAGAATTAAATAGACGAGGATTGCTTAACAATGCTTTATATTCCAGCAGGATGGTGCAACAAATCATACGGACAGGAACTCAGGGCGGATTTTACCAGAAATCTTCAATGGGCGACTTATTTCTAGATTTGAGGATTTATCCAGGCCTTCAAGAACCCTGGATTTAACGAGAAATTTTAATGTTTTAAAATGTATAATTTTGAATAAATTTATATAAATGATAGTAACAAAATTACACAAAGGCTCATTTAAATGAGAATCCAAAATAAACCCCAAAATCTTTAACACAAAAATTTTTCAAAAGTAAAGATTTTTCTAAGTTGCAAAAATAACATAAATGGCAGAATCTATGTTTGGTGCATCAGAGGATCGACTACGACTGGTTCCGCTTCTATTTAAGCTCATCGAGTGCCATAGTCCTTTGATACAACAAACCTAGAGTTTACTGTATGTATATAAACTAATTGTATAAAGTGTACTAATGATTTAGCATTGTAAATAAACTGTTGTATTTTTAAATTTCAATGTCGTTTTTCTCGAAAATTTTCTCATGCCACCTTCGTCAATATTGACTTTGTTATACGTAACACAATGTGCTCCTTAAAATTCCATAATAAGAAATTGAGGTTGCTACTAAAGAGAATGATCAACGACATCATTGTTTTTTGGAAAGTAGCCGAAAATCTTCAAAATCTGTACAAAAAAATCTGGTGTGACACAACACACGACTTTCTCTTACGTACATACATATACAAATATGTAAATGTTCACAAATAATTAAAATATTTATTTTGCGAACGATAATTGTAATGGACACCCATCGAAGTTACTGGACACGAAAACCCTGCTTAACTCCTGAGATTTTTCTCTGATAACCCACTTCAACTTATTTTTTCAGAAAAACCTCTAAGTTCACGTAAAAGGATGTCAAGGACATAAGAACCTTAGCAAGTTTCAAAAAAATTGTTAAAAACGTTTTCGAGAAAATCACAAAAAAACTTAAAAATCGCAAAAATAAATTGGCACTTCGGGTCATTCGATTTTAACTAAATTCTTGCTGTCTCATGTACAGAAAATATAAAACATAAATCTAGAGTTTGATTTTCATATAATAATTATACGTTGTTCACAACTAATACCACAAATACTTCCGGTTACTCGATATTCAAAGATATTAAAGAAACTCCTGGCTTAATATAAATCTAAATTAAGTAACTAAGAAATATACTAAGTTTAAAAAAATCGTTATAGCCGATTTCAAAAAAACCGTGAAAACGAAGAATTCGAATATCATCCCAAGTATAAATTTTTATTCAGTTAAAGTTATTAGTTTCATAGATATTGTATTCAAAGTTAACAGTGAATGTACTTCCGATTACTCGATTTACAGAAAATTTTCTGAGTAACCGCCTAGATTATATGAAAGGGTCTTAAATGCATAAAAAATACGCGCGTGCACGTACGCGCGCACGCACGCGAGCACGCACGCACGCACGCACCCACGCACTCACGCACGCACGCAAGCACACACGCACGCACGCACGCCTATGCGCACTTGCACGCGCACGCACGCACGGACGCACGCACACACGCACGCACGCATGCACACACACACACAGAGAGTTGTTAATACAGTTAATTTAAAAATGTATTTCTCAAATGGAGAATACGCCGTTACGTAAACAGTTTTTGCAATGGAAATGAAAAACAAGCAGTTATGGAATATCAGAACTGATTTCCTAATCTCAGAATACCAGATCGCTGTGTATTAGGGTCAACTATATTTAAGTGAAAAATTATCTTTTCCTAAAGCTAAACGAAATGATGTTGATTAAGAGGAAGTTATATTAGAGTGTATTGAACACAGTCCATCTATCGGGATGCGAAATATTTCTAATAATACTGGTGCTAGCTAATGTATTGAAGGTACGTTATTACATTATTTTGGCTTAGATTCAAATTGCCTCCAAAGGGTTCAGGCTTTGTAACCAGAAGATTTCGTGTTCTGCAATCATTTTTGTCGTTGGAATATTAAGCATGAACATATTTTTCAACAAATTCAAGATGGCATGAATAAAGCCGAAACACATTGCTAGCCCAACTGAGACCCAAATTAAGCCTACGAAACAAATTTTTGACATCGATTTTCAGTAAACACTTTTGGACTCTTTGTATTGGTGAATTTATCGTCGCTTTTTATAAGAATAATTGGCCCTTCTTATTGAGAATATTTCTCTTGCGTGCAAAGTTTAGATATGGATTCAGCAGGATGACGCAACGGTTCATTTTGATAGAAGTGTAATTAAATTTTTAAATTCTCCGTATCACAAACGTTAGACAGGAAGGATGGTTCAGTATCCGAGGTCACCTGATCTAACACCTCTTACTACTTTCTTGAGAAGTATGTGAAGTTTTTAATCTAGATAGAAAAATCTAACTGTAAAGATCAACTCATTATCAGAATTATGAATACTGCTTCGAGTAGAAGAAATTATCCTAAAAAGCTTAGAGCGAGTTATTAGATTGCTCCTTCATAGGTCTAGATTTTGAATAGAATTTGTAAAAAAATGCGACGACTGTTCGTAGTTTAAAGTCGAAACAATAATTAAATGCGTCGACCGTCCAATCAGCGTAACTCAATAGAAGATATCATATATCGTGGGTTCCGTTAGTAGGCCTTTTTCCACATTTCGGGAGCGTGCTTTGGACTATTTGCTTTCCCCCCTTTGTGTATTTTTGGATTTCCATAAATTTTTAGGCTAAATAACTAAAATTTAATAATTCATTAAATTTTAGTTATTTAGCTTGAGTTTATGTAGTATTGTTATTCTCCTCTAATCTACTACCGTAAACCGAGGTTATTTGTGACATTTTTTGAGTTTTTTTTGGTTTTATTAAGAGTTTATTTACTATAACTGCTTGGAAAAATAATATTTTGATGCATTTATCCTTCTCCTACACATCTAATATGACATTTTTGCGTTTAGATAAATATCAAACCCAAAAAAAATTTTGCCACAGTGTTACCTCATCAATTGGGGGTAACTTTGTGATCGCAATTTTTTCTCAAGAATTACAAGTAAAAATCACTTTGACGTATTGTAACCCGATCAACTGATAATACACATATTTGTACATATATAATTATGTAGGTATTATTTATATCCCTCTCCTAAAAAAACAAGAAGTGTAAAATTAAACTTCTCGGTTGCTGTATTGAATCGTTCTTTTTAAATTTCGACACGCGGATAATTTAGGACAAACTTTGACACATTTACTGAGAGTGTCATTACCTTAATCAAGTCAAAGGCTACTATAAAAAATTAACTACCTAAACAGTATGGCTGGTGAAAATTATTTACAAGAATATTACACAAAAACGAGTAAAGCAATTGAATTGGAGTAAATGACAAAAACGTGTTTAAATTGAATGTACCTTTGAACAGTTGTAATTTCGAAGTCCCTGCAATCGATTTGATTTTTTGAGGCGTCGGTCGTGACGCTCGGTACGCTATAGGCGTAGATTTTTAATTACCTTGAAAAAAAGCCAATTGAACCTATCTATTAACCACTTTTTACAAAAATCAAATAGCTCTACCTGTTTTTGTAGAATCGGCCCTCGGAGTTTTAGGAGTTTACTTATTCTGTCCGTTATTCCTTCCATACGTCAAAGGAAAATCGGACAGAATCAGTAAACTCCTATAGAAACACAATATCGAAACAACCTTTAAAGCTGACAGAAAAATCAGCATTGTACTCCGCAAATCCTATAACCAAAATAGAACTAGAACGCCAAGTTATAAGTAGAAGTAGTAAGAATTGAAATATAAGTATATATATATATATATATATATTGCTGTGTCCATTTTTGTCAATTAACGGCGATTTGCGTAAATTATAAAATACCTGAGCGATCGCTTAGTTAAAATACAAAATTATATCAAAGGAATTTTATCAAAATTTAAACCTA
>JAHWXV010112114.1:0-14968 GCA_024586415.1 Phrixothrix hirtus
TATATATATATATATATATATATATATATATATATAGTTTTATAAATATTTAGACGGGCTCTAAAAAACATTTTAAAACATTATACAACTGTTTCTTAAAATTTTTATAATTTTTTACAAAAGTTTATCATAATATTGCTAAGTCAGCGTTATACAAATATTTTGTTGCTTGATGTTACAAAAATAAAACTAATAATTTCTTTAGCTATAGTAATTCACATCTTTTAAATAACAAAACCAAATGTAACACCTAAGAAACATGTCAAACTATAAATGAACTAATATAATTCAGAATCCATCTTTATATAAATATTTTGGACTAGCGTGGGTAATGAGTAGCCAATTTTTATTGCCAAGAAAAAATTACTGTAAATTATATTATATTATAAAACAAAATTTTAATGTGCCCAGCGTTTAATGTATATTTCAATAAATTTAAATACTTGAAATGTAAGCTAAAATTAATTTTTTGAATTCAATCCTTGATATTGCAATTTAAAGCAATTTTAAGAAATTTTGTAAGTAGTTTATTTTATTTCTTAGATCAATGTAGATGAAATCGTTTAATTTTAGGATTATATAAAATTTTTCCCAACATGGCCACTATTTTATACTACATATTGCTGTTTAATATGGTCGCATAGTAATGAAACATTTTAGTTGCAATCACAGGTATTATATAACAATAACGGAGGTTTGATGATTTTTATAAAATTTTATACGTACTAGCTTTAATTTCTTTATGCAAACATTTTTACAGTGTTGCATTTTATAAGATGAAATCAGATATTCTGTTTATGTATGTCATTTTTCTTCTTTATTGGCAATACCTATTGTTAATAATAAAGTTTATTTAATTTAAAATTCACTGATTAAATTTTTGTGCTTACTCTTAAATGACAATCAACTTTAAAATATTTACTAATGACAATTGAACTCATTTACATTAGACTACAAAATGCCTTAGATGATGACGTATTTATTTCATCACAAAAGTCGATTTTTAGAACTATACAAATATTTTGGGTTAAAATGATATTAATATATGTAAAGTTTATATTAATCACGACGTACAATTTTGTTATAATGTATGTTTGATTTGGAAAATTCCTAAAATTTTATCTTGCACGCAGTACGTAACCGTTCGACATCAATGTTCGCAAAAAAAGTTTTTAAAAGGAACTTCATAAAAATTAGTACCTGGAGTACATTAGTAGATGACGGATTTATTTTATTCTGTAGGTGTCGACTTTTGAAGATGTACAAATATTTTAGGTTAAAATGAGAAATATCCCATATTTTTATTCATCTATAAATATTAAATAAACAGATAACCAAAAAATAAACAAAATTGATGAGTTGGCAAAATTTAGGTTGCTTAGTGCAACATTTTGTGTTACATATTCTATTTTATTCTTTAACGGTGTTGTTGGGGTTTTAATGGTGTAACTGCCTTCACCAATTATTAGATACCTATATTGCAATTTTGAAAGCGAGCAATTTGTTGCATTTTCAAAATAATTTTATAAAACATTTATAAAAGTCTTATTCAGTTTCTTCAAGGCAACTAAGCAGCAGTTACAAATCAATTTACTTTTATAAGTTAAAATGCCTTATAAGTAATCATATAAAGGTTACATTGCAATCCAATAATTGTTTGATTAGATATTTTACAATTTTGTTTTAAGAACGTTGTAATGACCACTTTAAACAACAATTCAGTTGCAAATAACAAAACTGTGTTTTCTGCAACTGTAATACAATCAAAAGCTACCTAAGGAGCAGCAATATAGCAATAGTAATAAACTAAAATTATAAAACCAAATTGCTAGCTGGGTTAACAGTGCAAAACAAAAAAAAACCAACAATCTCAATTCAACACCATTATAATTAATGTACCTGCAATTCCGAAAGTTTAAACAAACAATCTATTTCTCCTCTCAAGTCAACTAAATAATCAACCATCTTGCTTTTCTACAATATTGGATGCATCTATTGATAAAGTTACAAGGCAAGGTTTTTCTATGGAGACCAAAATATCATATTTAAAAACTAAATATACCCTCATGAATATTTCACCACTTCCTCAAAGCAGTAGAAGATCAGGAAAAGTAAAAAAAAGTAACTAACCATATCTGGAGTAACTTTGCGAGAAAGAGCTTCCCGAAAAATCTGAAGATACACCCAATAACAGATGTAAATTAACTAGAAAGATGTTTTTAGCAATTCATTTGAAAATCGGGATCTCACTATTAGCAGTATGAAAGAAAAAAATTTATGAACATTCGAAAAAGTTCCAGAAATCTAGTGAGTCGAAAAGTATATGTCGATCTCTCAGAGGAATCAAATTGAGAAATTGAAGCTGAAGACGATGATGATGACGACTACGCATACCTTTATTGTAATGAGTTATTCAAAAACTACAAATCCCGTGAAGACTGGTTAGGTTGTTTAAAATATAATATATCGGCGCATGCTGAGTGTGCTGGACTGTCTATGAAAATTAAAAAAATTATTTGTGAATTATGTACATGCCATCTTGCCCTGGTTGGGCAAGGTGAATTTTTACTTATGTTATGATCTTGTTTATTTTTATGAAAATAATAGTTTTTTTTCTATTAAATTAATATACGAGGATAGGCTGTAAACTAATGCACACATGCTTGTAGAGCGCGAACAAAAACAAATGGCAAAATCGGGCAAAAAGTACATTGAAGTACAATTATTAAATTTCAAAATCATATATTTATTTTTCAACAGTGATCGTTAATGCTAACATATTTCTCCCAGCGCGTAATAAGTTTTTTCATTCCTTCACTGAAAAATTCTTCCAACTTTTCTCAAATTCAGGACTTCCTCTTGAGTAGAGGAAAAAAATAAAAATTGAAAGGCGCAAGATTGGGGCAATAAAGAGGGTGTGGAATGCGTTCAAACTTTAGGTTTCGCAGAGCTTTTCCAGTTGCGCGCGAGGTGTGTAGCCAACCGTTGTCATGTTACAAACTTATTGGCGCCAAGCTGCGTTGAACACATTTTGAATCAAATCTTCGACGAGTTTACGATGTTTACCGTATGTGGCAGTAATCTACCGTCCGCTGCGTGTTTCATCAACAATTATGGCTTTGTCAGGCTCGCAACCACGAAATTTTATTACCCGTCGATTTACACTAGGTCTATCAACAGGATCGTTACCATAAACAGCCTTTAAACGACGATGAATCTCAATAGGTGTCACTTTTTCAGCAGTTAAAAATTCGATAACAGCATGCTGTTTAATTCGCTTTGATATACAAGGGTAGCACCAATAATCTCTGCAAACTAATATTTCTAGTGAATCAAAGGAATCCAACATGCAACAGTTATTTTGCAAGCTAATTTTAAAGCGAGTGGTCTGCAATAGAAATGAATTTAACAAGAGAAAATTTTAGAGCCATGATTTACTATGATCTTAAAAGATCTTTAACACCAAAACAAAGCGTTTCAAGACTTCATGCTGCATTTGGTGATGAAGCCCCTCCTCAGAGGAGTGTTTACAACTGGTATAACGAATTTAAATTTTAAAGGGTTTCACTTACCGACGATTTTCGCGAAGGAAGACCAATCTCAGCCGTTACTGAAACAAATATAGACACCGTACGAATAATGATTCAATACGACAATCGAGTCACGTATAGGAGCGCCTTGGGTATTGGCATGACTACAATAAACAAAATTTTACATAATAATTTAGGTGTGAGAAAAGTCTGTTGTCGGTGGGTACTGCATAATTTAACACAGGAACAAAAACAAAACCGAGTGGAATGGTGTAAAGAAACGCTTAACAAATATGATGAATATAGGTCGAAAGCCCTTTACAACACCATTACCGGTGATGAAAGCTGGATATATACATTTGAACCGGAATCAAAACGGTAGGCGGCTCAATGGATGTTTCTAACAGAACCTAATCCAGTCAAAATGAAGAAATCTCGAAGTGTTTGAAAGAAAATGGTAGCCAGTTTCTTCTCAAAATCAGCACCTATCACAACAGTTGTGCTTGAAAATAAACGTATGTTACCGCAGAATGGTACTCGACAGTATGTCTGCCAGATGTTATTCAAAAGGCTCGTTTACGACGCCCTAGATCGAAGATTGTCTTTCATCACGACAATGCTTCAAGTCACACTACACGTCAAACAAGCGAATTTTTGAAAGCTTCCGGATTAAAATTACTAGATTATCCGCCATATAGTCCGGACCTGGCACCTTCAGATTTCTTTGTATTTCCCAGACTAAGGGATAAAATGCGTGGTGTACGATTTGCAAACCCAGAAGATACAGTGGAGAGCTTCAAAAAGCTTATATCTGAAGTGACTAAAGAAGAGTGGAATTTATGCTATGATAGCTGGTTTTATCGAATGTCTAAATGCATTGAGTTTAAGGGCGAATATTTTGAAAAAAAATAATAAAAATAATTTTTGATTGCAACATTCTGTTTTATTAGTTTGCAGAAATAATCGGTGCTCCCCTCGTAGCATTAGAACACGTCTCCATACTTCCACTTTTCGAAATACACTAGATGATCGCAACGACCTAAAAACTACTCATGCATATTGAGGGTGAATGTTATTTCCGTATGCCACCTGGTGCGCTTCTGAAGGTCATTTCGTTCGCCCTCTACAAGAATGTGTGCATTAATTTTCAGCCTACCCTCGTATTTATTGTATAAATGTTTAATATGAATATACTGTTTTAATTCTTTTAAATATACAAAGTTTACTTTATAGCATGCGAACTTGCCTGCTGTTCCCCTACATGTGAAGCAATTAAGTGTTTCAAATGTTGACTACGATAAATATTAAAATTGATCCATCTTGAAATTGGGTATGTTTAAACAAAACTGATGTGAAATAATAAAGAATTATCAATGCAATTTTTTTATGTTTCAAAGGCTTCTAACTATGTTACCTAAGCAAATAACTGAAATAGGGATATTTTGCATTAGAAGGTCGCTGCTTCTCAGATACTCTAGAAATTCATCGTTTTAAGTTAATTTACGTGCAAGTTGAGCTTCTACTTCTACTTCTTAGAAGTAGCTTCGCTTACGTAACATCATCCACGATTTCGGAAACATTCGCCTTCGAGAACATCTTAACAGGGGGAATTTCTCAGAAAACAGAATTAGATAAGAATCCTTGTAAGGTAACACCAAAGATGCGCGACAGAAATTTGTCGATTGCTTTATGTTTGTTTGTTTTGTGGTTGAGGCTTCAAGATGCGGAAATTCCCTTGGATTCCTTGACTTCAACTGCTTTGTTCATTTCGCCATCCCTACTAAAAATTTATCGAATCTAGAGAAGTTCCAGCCCCAGTAGGGATTTTAACGTCACAAACGTCGGTTCAACACAGGACCTGTGATTTTATTTGCTGATCTCAACAGAAGACGCTTTTCAGATTTTTCTCTGCTGAAAAATGTACCGACCTCGATCGGGTTTGAACCAACATCTCTTGGGCGTAGAGCCAAACATACTAGCCACTACATTAACAAAGACTGCTAATGGCTTTATAATAAATATTAGAGTATCAATTTTATTAAAGCGCTCATAACCAGCTTGAGTTGTACTGAAATTTTATGTTTAGGTGTCGTTGAATGACAATTCAAACTCAATGAATACCTATTAGCAATTTAGGATCTACGGCTTCGGCTCTCGTATAAACTAGAGTACCATTGTTAATTATAAATCACGTTTAGCATAATTCATTAATGCGAGACCAACGTGACAAGTCTTTGTTGTACTAACCAAATCCTGGATATGAATGAAACAGTATCTTGGATATCAACACATTAAGTTAATGCTTTCTTAAACCATTTATTTAGGATTGGCGAGTGATTTTCAGAAAGTAAAGAATATGCATACTATGTAAGGACCGTAAAAGCAATTGTAAAACAAATATTTGCCAAATCACTTTAATGTTAGCTAAATCTGAATATTAATTCCTAAGATACGTGAAATTTTCGACTGTTAGCATTAATTCATTTATACCCCCGAGTTTCAAATATTTGTCACTTACATGCTTAAAGGAGCTGCATCCTTTTCTACAACTAAGCTTCAAGCTTTTAAATTCGTAGATTACTGACGTTGAAACGTCAATATAACATGACCTACGTTTTAATTTTTGTTTCTAATGTGGTAAATATTTGGTAACGGATACAGATATTTCTTCTCAATTGTTATGTATAGCTCCGAAGACCTCAAAATGCGTAAACGCATAAAAATTAGAATTGTTCCTGCACGACTACATTTTATAGCAAAATATTGAATACCGAATACACTCTGATGTAAAATGCAATTACCTTCAGCTCACTACGAACAATTTTTAGTAAATTGAGTTTCATTACAAATAGGATTTTCTTGAAAATTCTAAATTAGCATCTGTTTAGGCCTTAATTAAGAAAAGAAAATTGGAATCGTTAATTGAATCAATTCGAAGTCAATAATTTTTTAGAGAAAAAAAATTTTAAAAATATTTCTTTCCTCTAATAAGAAAATAAAATGGCAGACCCCACGCGAATCAGACATTTGGCATGCCAAAAATGTTTAGTTAAAGCAAAAAAAGCAAATCTGCTAAATTTTCAAAATTTATTCCATATATAGATTCATTTTAATAATTATATATATTTTTTTAAGTTCTGAAATCATCAACTAACGCTTTGATGGTTAGAAAAGCTTTATAAGTATTAATTATGGCAAAGAAACAATATTAATCTGTGGTAAATAGTTAAATATTTCGGATATTTGAGAAGATTGGAACTTAGAACTAAATTGATTAGATCTTGAACATAATTTCAAAATAACCTTCAATAATTTGCACTAATTTACCTGCAAGCAGTTTAGATAGTTGTTGTAAAATTAATTTTCTAAGTATGTTGATTACTCCAACTTTAAGCGTATATTGTGGGATAAATTAAATGCCTTATAAATTAAGTTTTTAATTTCTGTCTTTAAACACGCTAAATTGTAAATTAAAATCTATTCTTGTACGTGAATGTTAACGAAAACAAACATTTTCCTTTTCTCATTTGCCTGAAGTTATTATGATCTAACTTCAATTTTTACTAAGGTGTAATGGATTTATTTTTAATTGCAATTAAAAATATTTTTCAGGAAATATTGCTTAATGACGTGTGAATTGCTAATGAAACTTTTCTACCTTAAATAATTTAATTAACAATTTGGACAAGTTTTTGTAATCGAAAGCAATTAAGCAGTCATTGCACTACACCAAGTCCTCATTTTGTATTATTTCACATCGCCCTCGTTTACTCTTGACTGCCTCAAATTATAATTAAACCAATTTTAACGTAAACAGCAGCATTTCTCAGCAAACGTAGCTGTGTTTTCCTAACTATATGTATTGAGTATACTTCGAATCTCTAAAAATTGTAATTATTATTACAAAAAGTCGAAAGCTCTTTGAAACGGGTGCACTTAAATTTTGCAGAATTAAGGTTGTGATCGCTGAAACAGGTTTTCAAGATTTTGAAAGGAGTTTCTTTTAAGAATCTCATAATTCACCGCAGGCGCCATGTCGTCCTAGAAATATAATAAGATTGAAAAACTCACCGCCTTATAGATATTTCAGTTACTTTCAAGTCGCGATTATATAAATAAGATAGCGACACAGAATTCAGTTTTCATTGATCTTGAATTTTAATTCCAAAACAAGCAACAAGTTTATTTTTAACAAAATATTATGATAAAAAAGTGAGTTTTTTTACGTTTACGAATTGTGGAATTAAAGCTACAATCCTTTTATATTAAATTTTCTATGCTTTTAATTCTTTTTAAAAAGCTCTTTCGCATTTAATAAAATAATTAGTATACAACCAATCATTTTGGCCGAGCTTTTGATGTAATTTTCTTCATAAAATTTAAATTGCGGACGACTTTGCATTGGATTATACAGCACTGTTACTGTTAATATAATTTCAGTAACAAGGGGTTGTTATAATTACAAAATCTTAATTTACACGAATTTCATAAAAAAACGAGAAGCCTAGTTTTAGTAGATATAATTACAACATGAAATGTAAGAATAGTAGACTAAGAAAATATTCAATGTTACTGAAACCTTTTTTGAAGCAATAAGGAATTTACCTAAATTAAATTTCTTACATAACCTACTTTCATTCTATCTTCTTCAGTTAAAAATAAATTTTAAAAATTCATTCATCATATCATGCATTTTGTAATAAAGTCTACAGAATGTTTATAATGTAAACAGTTTGTAGCACGGTATTTTCCTATTGCAGCGATAACTTTTAAAAGGCTTTGATTATGGCTGAGTTAATGTAAATCTAAATAATCTAGTTTTATTAAACAGACCATGTTGTTCAGATTAAAATAATGTTTATGTGTGGATAAAATAATTATGGCATGCTGTGGCTGAATCCAAAGAATGCGGTTTCGAACCCGTTCAAAATTCAGCAAAACTCAAGTAAATATGGTGAGTGATCACAAAAGTTAAAACCATGAAAACGCGGGGAAGCTTCTCATTCCTCAGCCATAGAAACAATACATAAAGTTATGTTATATAACTAAAGTTGTAAAAATTGTTGAATAAACTAAAAGATCTATATACTGCATAAAATGTGTCTTGTATAGTCGCATTGATATAATATAGCGTTCTATTATCTAAGTCATAAAAAGAAATAAGAAAATCTAAGATAATAATGGTCACGCCCCGTGTTGTACGGGGCGTAAAATTGTAACAACATATATAAATAAATCAACTAAATGTAAATTTGTAAGAAAATTATTAAACATTCAATATTTTGTAATTAAAAACTATTATTCCACCTTACGAGTTTCACTGGTTATATCAACGCACTAGATTTAAATGTACTCTTTTAATGTAACGTGACAAAGTGTTGTCAATTTAATTTATACATTCATATTGCTAATTTACGTTCACTTTAATAAGAAATATGTTTTAATTATGGTCAGATAAAAAATTCTAAAAGTTACTTGAGTTGTGACTCAATTTAATAAAAATAGAGGTAAATACTTTAATAACAAGCTATTAAGAGTTAAAGTTCGTGTTACAGATTACGCTATCACCTATTTGCAGATAATTCCCATTTACCTTTACTTATTTAAATTCTAACACAAAAAAATAAATTCCTTTATAGTATGTAAGATAAATAAACAAATTTAAGAAATTTAGATGTACCTAAAATTCGCAGTATGACACCATCATCTACTGACTTAAATTATACACACGTAAAACCCTTAATTGTTTATTGGAGAATTCACCGAGTATCAAAATGTTTTACTCTCTTTACATTAATTTCTTCTGCAGTTTCTGTGAAGAATTTATATGAACAAAATGCATTCTTTTATGACATTTAATAAAGGAGTTACATTACATCCCCTAACAAACATTTATCCTATAGATTTAACAAGTTTCCGAAATCTGTCAGTATTATTTTTTACCTGCCTTAACAGCATTAATTATATTTTATAATTTAACCAATTTTATGGTAAAGAAACAACAATTTTTAACTACTTTAATGCAGCAAAGGTAATCAATGCACATATTAGATTTGACTATTTTGTGACGTGACCTTAGTTTTTCCGTTCACCTTAAGATATGAGCATTAAAAGTTAATGAACAAGTAAGAGGCAGATGTCCAGATTTTTAAACGTTTGTTAAGAGTAAAGATAATTACTTTAAACACAAATGCAAACAAATAAGTATAAAGGAGTGTACGTTAAGATATTTCGTAAATGAAAGTGAAAATATTTCACGAATGAATATCGTTTATTTCTGAATGACTATCTAATTCATGTATAAAAATCACATAAACCGTTGTGACTTTGTCGCCTTGATACCAGCAAAAGCTACAGCAAACTTTTCAGCGATAAAAATGAACTACGCATTTTTTTACTGAATAATAAATACAATAATAGGAGCCGATCTTTCCACTTCTGTTTAAATTTATCTTTAGATATAAATAAAGCATTTTTTTTCATTAAATTATTTCGCCATATTACACTCTAGATTGTGTCTTATTGTTGGATTTCTGTTTGAATCAATCAAAATCTGTTTCCTTAAGAGGGTATCGTCCCAAATTGGTAGGCAATAAATCTTCATTGATGCGAAATACTCGCATATTAATAAAATACGTATACCGTGCAATAATACGTGACTATTTAATCGTTTGAACTTGACCTAAACATTTAGTCTAGTACATATAACTGAATAAAGTTCAATTGAAGTTATAAAATGTGTTAAATATTGATCCTCGGTCAATGTTTAAACTATGAAACAACTGAACCTAAGTAGAAACTTGAAGAAGTAACTAGATGGGAAAGTTCTATTTTTAACCTTAATTGGCATGTAATTGTTACCTACAATTTTAATGAAACAAATGTTAATTATTATAAGCATAACTAATAAGATATTATGAACCATTTAGCTGTACTGATTCTGGCTCTTGATGATAACCTGGAACTTTCGGTCGAAATATTACCTATTTAATTAAACACATATTAAATATATTTAATCGACTCTTAATTAGAAGCTTTGTGACGAACAACTTTGAGGATACGCTCTAAAAGAGTATATAATATGTTAATTCCTCTGGACTTGCGGGGTTGCGATGGCTAGTCAGCGTGAAGTTGAGGGGGATTCGACGGGAGCTATAAAACAGCGAAGTTAAGTCCAGAGACACTGTGGGTGAAAAGCGTCATTTTAGCAGGGACGCCACTCCGTTAGAAGGTGTCTAGGTTTATCTAAGTTAATTAAACCTGTATTTGGGAAATCGACATAGTACCTACATACGATGTGATAGAATCATATGCCATTGCATTTATATCTTTATTGTGGCTCACCTTAATTATTTGTATTACTTTACTGAAATCGTATTTGTTAATTTTTACAAAAGTGACTCAAAACTAGCGATGGATAGACTTGACTTTAGAGCGGTTTTCGCTAAGAAAAGTTAATACAGCTAAAAAGCCTTTATGATTAGGCAAGCAATAAATTGAGATATGGAAGAGTCACTTTACCATGACAACTGCTAGATCCGGAAGATGTTTAATTAGGGCGCCGGTCTAAGTTTTAGAAAATATCTTCCCCAAAAATTCGTACTATACGAAACGGCCCCGCTTCTTGTAGGTGCTCAGCGTGAAATGTTGACTAACACAATTTATATTTTCCCTTAGCTGATTATTTAATGAAACACAATAATGGGTAATCTTTCTTATCAAATATAAAAATAAACAAAACCTATCGTACGACACTGAATTCGAGTGCACTTAACTACACGCATGAACGAAGAAGGTGTTATTCGTGATAACGTCAAGACTTGACTAATTACCTAAGGCTGTACAAAGGGGAGCAGGGATTAATCTTTATCTACGTGGTTTGCTAGTACAACCCGGGTCTAGGGTCACCGGATCCATTAATGAAATTGGCGTGATTATTTTAAGATTTTTACAGAGCGTTGGCAATTTCTTTTATATTTTGTTACATTGTAGTAAAATTCAACCTTTACAGAATTTTAAAATGTTTGGTATTATTGTTCTTGTTAATGAACTATTGCCTAGATATTCTTAGGTATGTTATTAAAAGAATACATAAAATGCATTTACAGGGTATTCCTGAATAATTATCGTATAATTACTTTTCCAAATTATTTGGACGCGCTTAGAGCTTCCCATTTAGTTAACTCCTAACACCTTTTTTACCTACGAATTATAGTTTATAATAAATGTGAGGTTACGGCAGTCCTTACTTTAAGTATCGTAAATTACTCGATATATAACTTGTATTCCGCAGTAACCTTTATACGTAATTTGATTTGATAGATGTAATAATTAATTGTTCTCGATTAGTAACACCTGGACTAGAGACGTTCTGAATTTTAAATACCTTGCTAATTGATAGAATACTAAGCATAAATCAAAACTAAGACACTTCACTAATTCAAAAACACAATCACTACCCGAAATATTTGTGTCTAACGACTAGTAATTAGAATTTTACACTCAAGACTCGCGGCCCAAAAATCAACTTTCGATGTTGCAACCATTCTTAATACCTTTTCATTTGGTAACTCCTCAACTTGTCTTTGGAAGCCAATCACAGTTTCTTATTTTCTGCTATACATGATGTTTCTAATCAATCCATTTTCAGGACGTATTCGTGATCATACTTTGACTTGTTAAATGGTAAATCTTATTCCTCAAACTTAAAGTTAAATTAAGATATTTTCTAAAGCCAAAATCCATGAAATATTTAATCGCTATAAAAAAATTTATTTCTAATCTTAATATGAAATCCTACTTACGTCCTTAAACTATTTGTAAAATTTACATTGTTATTAAAATAGATGAATTTAAAGTTTTTATATTTTATGATATAATCAACAGCATAGAATTATTTACACTACTGTTAGTTGCAAACCTCAACTTTATCGTATCACCACTATAGAGTTACTAGCCACACCGACGACCCTTTAATGGACCTAAAATATGGAAATTATAGAGGGAGGCAAGTCCACATTATAGAGAGGGCTATGAACCACTTTCCGCGCAAGCATTTGAAGTATGTTTTGAATGAGGGGAGCTGTATGAGATCTTTCATAATTGTGGAAGAACAACTTTCAACAATCAGTTTTATCAATCAACACAGCATGGATATTTTTAGCTGGGAACTATTCAGCACATACAAACCACCTTACAATATGTTGCTTTTTGACGGTGCTATACACCGATATTCCTATCGAAAACGCTGACTTTAACATTGCAAGGTATAAAATCCTGCAAGCTGATAGGCGCAGTTATTTTACAGGTTGCCAGATGGTGCGGCATTGCTTTGCGCATACAGTCACCCTCAACTTTTCAAAATAATCTACAAAAACAGGTAAAAGTCAACATGAGCTGAATAATAGACGACTAACTCATAAGCTGCAACTAACCCAAAACTGTTTAAATTCACTTACATGCGTTATCTCTACAGAGATAAATAATCTATGCTTGCGTCAATATGAGCCCGATTTTAGTAACCTTTGTTGATGATACAGTTACACAAACGCATACACTTTCTGTCTATTCTCTATAAGAACCGATAATTTCTCTTTCGCGTTAAAACTTTCTTAATGATATACAGGGTAACCATGAAATAGCGAATATTACGCGAAATCAGGAAAGAAAATATTTTGTAAAAAATGTCCTGTTATTTCTAGAAATATCCATTAAAGTAATGGTAAATGTTTGTTTGATGGTTTCTTGAATGGTATAAAATGTAGCTTTGAACACGATGAATAAGCAATAAAAATGTGGCACATCTTCATACCTTTCAAGTTGTGCATCATTTTAGATTTATTTGCCTACACTATAATGACCCTTAATTGTGCCTAGGTTTTCATGAATGTTAAGTTATTATTCAAATTTTTTTATTTTGTCAAATGCTGTTGAATTTGTTGATAGTGATAATATTCTTCACTGCTGTAGTTTATTAGTTCTTATTTTCATGTATTCATTTCATTAACACTATTTCGGTTTTTAATGTATTGATATTTTTATAAATTACAATAACCGATAAATGTTCTTATAAAATATTTACCTTTAATTCTGAACATGTTACCTGCAACCAATATAATTCAAATTTTTTGAATTAATGTTTATAGAATAAAGAGATGGAGAATTTGATTTGGTAATGTGTTTCCATAATTAATTTTAGGTGTACTGCAATGAAATATTGAAAGTCATACATAACTAAAGATAGAAAAGAAAATAGTTTCTCTGTTTTTCTTCCACAGAATAGCGAAAACGTTTGTTTGGCAATGCACCCTAATGTTAATATTCAGTAATGGAACTATAATTTGTTTGTTTATTTATTTTGTGGCAGAAACTTCGGAATTCGGAATTTCCTTTGGCCCTCTAGGACTAAAATTATCATACAGTCATTTCAACATACCTACTAGAATTTTTCCGAATTTGGAGGAATTCCGCCGCCAGTAGGGATTTTTAATATGCCAAACATCACGCGACCTACAATTTTATTTACTTATCCGAAAGGAAGGCATGTTTTTTAAATTTCTTCCGCTGAAAAATTATGAGAAATATGACAAATTCAAACCATTAATTTGACAGATAATTATTAGTTAAAATGGATTAAGCTAAGATATGAATTTGTTTTTCATAGCCCACTGGAAACTGAAATTTAAATAATCGCATACTACAAACGTTAAGAACTTATAAAGAGTGCGTTTAAATTAAAACATCACAAGCCAGTTATTAAAATATATCAGTGGAGATTTCTCCTATACAATGGTTCGTATTTTAAATAAATAAGGTAACCTTACAAGTGAAAATATCTACCAATTGCATTCAAATAAAAGAACATTTGCAGAACTCACCACCAAATTATATATAAAAATAGAAATATGTTAGTATAATAGTTTTAAAAACGTTGATGGGGTTCTAAAAGAACCTAAAAGTACGCAAGTAGTAAAACAGAAATTTATTTTATAACAGCTATAATAAATAGTAACAATTAAATTCATTAGACATGGTAAGGAAATTATCCTTGAATATGCCAAATGTCAACTTGCACAGTGAAATAAATGAATTTACAACCCTTGGAGGATTCAACAAATATACAAGGTATTTAGAATATAAGGAGGACTATGTGTACACACGTGTACACAGACCCTTAGGGAACAGAAATCTGTAAAGAATTTTAATCTAACTCAAAAACCATTTTCGTAAATTTTTACTCAAATCAGACTATGATTTACTGCGTAACTTTGATCCTGTATGTAACATATAATATTACATTTATTACTTTATCAAGTTCGTAACCGACAGCTTGTCACAAGACGAAATCGCAATAACGCATGTGGCAGAAGTACCAGTGTTTTAGCGACGGCCGGCAAAGCTACAGTGGAGCGAGGCGTGGTTCTCCTATACTGCGAAGC
>JAHWXV010112165.1:0-10606 GCA_024586415.1 Phrixothrix hirtus
CTACACAGTTTATGTGTTTAAAAGGAAGTCTTGCATTTTCAATCAGCGTGTCCAGCCACCCAGCACTGATGAGCCCCACTAGGGCGAAACCATTAGTCTGCTGGTGCTGTGTCACGCTGGTTGGAAATCCAAACTTTTATATTTATACCTACTTAGGTTAAAAATCTTTTGGTGAGAAGCCTTAGAATTGTTCATATTTTCACTTTGTGCCGAATTAGTTTTTAAAATTCGTACCATTATTAGGAGAAATCTTCTTATATATATATATATATATAGGTTAACTTTGACAATATTACTGATCTCAAAGAGTCAGAATTGTAAAGTTGTCTAATGTCGAAGTAGATCAATGTTCCTGATCGTCATTCAAAATTGTCAGTGCTGAGATCTCTATCTTGGACGTTAAGAAACGGATAATATCTTTTTATGAAGTGTGGAACTACAGCATCTTTCGTCCAATCTGTAATTCTTACCGGCCATTACGACCAGTACCAAGTTGTAAACATAAATCAAAGGTACCAGGAGAAACGCTTTCGTTAAGAAAATCCTCTACAGAATTTTCTTCGGCTTAATAGTAAATCTGTTGATGATGTTCTCAATTACGTTATTTTAGTTTCAAATTTGTCCATTATATACCTAAAAAAAATTTAACAAGAACACGATAGTGATGAACGATGGTCCCCAGGTTATTGTGAATACAAAAAATTAGTACAATATTTCAGATTTTTTTATGTAAAAAATAGTACTGCACCTAGTTTGGCTATGGGAATAGATGGCAGAATTATCCCGTGCAGATCAAAATTGCTTTCACAAAAGAAACAAGTTCCATTTGAAAATAATAAAACGTAGTTTACCGGTACACAATCGCATCCTTATAAATATACTTAAAATTTCCAAAAAAACACTAGTTTACATTGCTGTTAAGTCATCAGTTACGAACTGATATAATAAACGGATTATAAAAACTTTGTAAATTATAAAAACTTCTATGAACATATTAATTTAAAATTTATAGAGGGTGGCGAATATGTGTGGAAACGGTTAAAATTCCAAAACCGTTGAAGAGAAAAGATTCATTTTTGGGCTAGTTATATATTAGACTTTTATCCACATTTTACTATAATAACTATTTAAAACAAATAAAACTTGTAAGATCACAGTCCCCTTTTGAATTTTTTTTAATGACACTATAACGTAAAAATCATATTTTTGGAAAGCACGGTATTTGTGCTTTTCAGTTGCTATTACGTAATTAGTTTATTTTTACAACTAATCCTTAAAATCGCTAAACATAACATACACTCGTCTTCAATGAAAATGGGAAAGTACATAGAGATAACCAATTGTAGGGCACACCCCCACCACTTTTTTCTGGGGAAAACCCATGACGTCATATATAAAAGGTAGCGCCAATATACAAAAGGATTCTTCTACAGATTTGTAATCCATCATCGTCACGACTTAAAAAGTCCCTAGAAAACCAAAGATGGTAGTCGAAAATGTAAAAAATATAAGATCAGCTAATTAGTTTATAATTATAGAATTTGAACTAAATCTTTAATATTTAAATACGGGAAAATTAAATAAAATTCAAGTTTAATACGTTGCTACCTCAAAAATAAGAAATTGTAACTAGTAATCCAAAACAAATGTTTGCTTGCTTATGGCTACAGACGCTCCGTGGGAAATTCACAAGTCTAAACATTTCATAAATATCGTATATTACAGTTAAATAATAAAAACTTTGTTAACTGCATTACACTACACATACATTATTAGAAAGTAATCCCAAATTATATGTAAATAAAAATTCGGAAACTTAATCAAAAATCGAATTTGCTACCAAAAACTACCTAGATATTAATATGGCACACATGTATATTACAACTAAATACACATATTGTCAAAAAATCAGGTTTAACAGTTAAAAATTCGAAAAAATTAACTGAAAAATCCGATCTGCCGTCAAAACTATATATAAATTCATATATCACGCATGTACATTGCAATTAAACCAACATGTGCTGCCAAAAATGGCCTAACACATGAAAATTTGGAAAATTAATCAAAAATTAAATTTTTCACCAAAAATACCTAGAAATTTATATATCACACATGTATATTACAGCTAAATGTACATATGTTACCGTAAAGGCGCTATACTTAAAATCAAAAAATTAATCAAAAAATCGACTTTTCCATCAAAAACTACATGTAAATTGATATGCAACTAAATGCGCATATGCTGCCGGAAAGGCGCTATACTTAAAAATTGAAAAATTAACAGAAAAATCGAATTTGTCACCAAAAATTACATATAAGTTGATATACCACAGATGTACATTAAATTAAGTATAACTGTGTTACCAAAACGGCACTATACTTAAAAATCGAAAAATCAACCGAAAAATCAGCTCTTCCATCAAAAACTACATATAAATTGATATCACACATGTATATTACAACTAAGTATAGCTGTGCTGCCAAAACGGCACTATACCAAGAAAATCGAAAAATTAATCGAAAAATTGAATTTACCATCAAAAACTATATATAAATTGAAATGACACACACATATATATTACAACTAAGTATAACTGTGTTGCCAAAAC
Source organism: Phrixothrix hirtus (assembly GCA_024586415.1). Taxonomy (NCBI): domain Eukaryota; kingdom Metazoa; phylum Arthropoda; class Insecta; order Coleoptera; family Phengodidae; genus Phrixothrix; species Phrixothrix hirtus. Next base: position 2,610 of record JAHWXV010112165.1, read on the forward strand.
GGCATTATGTCTCACACGTGCTATCAGAAAGGCATAATGCAATCCGAAAACTAAAATTCAAATTAAATTCTATAGGAAATACCTACGCTGACATAGAGCCATTTTAGAATCATTTAAAATTAATTAACTCTGTGAGATCATTGTAGATTAAACTCATTTATGAGTACAATATTTAAAATTATCCCAAAAGGAGCCTCTAGATGATGCATTTTATTATTGTACATTCTATCTCATAGCCAATATGAACGTTGACATGTTTGTCAACTTTGTACTTGATTACCCAAGGCAGAATATACTAGAATAATGATACATCTAATTTTAAATCACGCCTCCGAACACTTTAATAGGAACTACATTTTAATCCGCGTCGTGGTTATACAAAATAAGTATGTAAATAGGATACCACACGATCACAGCCGAAGAAGCGCGCCGAAGGTGTACGATGTGTACATAATCGTTTACGCATACGCAATCATCCATCAGAACGTAGGAAATTTAATCTCCGAATATATGTAAATGAAACCTTCATTTATTTATATTACATCCCAAGATAAATATAATATGTAATTAATAATATTAACTAAAACTAGTTTTTAAATGCAATTGATAATATATATTTCACAGCGTTGCTAAATCAAAATATAATTTACATATAATTTTAATTTAATCATTTAGAATGCGCAGAATATTTGAAAAATATTAAATCTGAACTTAATTAAAAATTATATTAGGCATTAATATAAAGTTTTATATTAATACTGATGTAAAATAATATGGAGAAATTCAATATATTGTGGAAAATTACAAAAATTTAGTAATTCTTGGAATATACATTCTAAACCGGTTATAATTTTGGTCTAGTATTTCGAGGCCACTGGAATTTCCAAGAATTCGAGTAAACACGTTTGTACCTGCAAATTCTCTGTAATTGATAAGATCGGTATTTGCCGCAGGCCATGAGCCGCGTAATATACAGGGTGATCCCATTTAAATCCAATATAGGGAGTGATCATAAATTAGCATCAATATACACAACGTTTCGTTCACATAATTATAAATAATCATCATGTATTACAAAAATTCCAAGAAATCAAAGGTGACCGACAAAAATAACTAGATTTCCCCCAAATTCAAGTATTCCCCCCATCAAAGATAGCGACCACTAAAATTCAATATAGCCGCTAAAATCAAAGATGGGCGCCGGAAAATCCGAGATGTCGGACAAAAGCAAGTAGATTTCCCCACAAAAGTTCCTAGATTTCCCACCAAATATCTCCAAATTTCCCCTAGAATTCCAAGATGGCCGACAAAATTCCGCCATTTTGATTCAATCCGTCATTTTTAATATACATTTAATTTGACGCACGTTGTATATTTATTTTGAATCGCTCTGTATATATATATATATATATATATATATATATATATTTTAATCACCTTGTATGTGTGACGTCAGAAAAAAGTGGTGGGGGTGTGCCCTGGAATTGGCTATCCCTATCTACTTGCGTACAAGTAGTGTAAGCGGATTATGTAAAATTGCTTTAATGTGTAAGTGACTATGTTGGTCATTTAGTTACCTGTATTACAGATCCAACTATCGTCAGTAGCAATTTTGATTATTTATTTATAATCTACATAATTATTTAGCAAATCATCTTATTCCGAAAATTCAATTTCAATCCAATGATTAAGCAAGTAAATTAAATGGAAAGTTTGGGTGTTTTATTAACACTGTAATAAAAATGGCTTATAAAACTCTAACAGAATTTAACTTCAAAAATTTTCGGTCTAGAAATTAATTTTGTAGAAAGTCTATTTAATAATATTCATTAAATTAAATCAATCAAAATACATTTAAAAAAATTCAAGACTAAGTTCATAATTCACGAATAAATTAATAGTATAACATAATAATAAGCATGCAGTTTTATACAGTTCTTAACAATAATTGTTTAAAATAGATTTCGAATGGACATTATCTCTCGTCAGTTCTCGTACGGCTTCGTATGTGTTCGTTTAGCACCGTTTATTAGAATTCCAATTCACACAGTTAATTTTACTGTATGCTTTTTCATCGAAGACGAGCGTATTTGAATAGATATCGGCTTGCTCAAATAATAATGATTAAATTACGATTAAATTCATTTATTTGGACTTATTGGAATTTATTATTTCCTAGTCAACCCTATCTTATCTTATTATTGATTTGTTTGCTGTTATTGAATTGTTTGACATTGTTTAACACCACCTCATCTTGGCAAGTACGGGAATATTTAAACGAAATACGAGTATATCCAAGCGGATGAATAGGGTGAAGAAGAGCATTATAGTGTCCTCGTATATGACTTGATTTGTCTCCTCTAGAATTTTCCTTGTGGTGTCACTTAAAAAAATCAAGTTTATGATCAACAACTATTGAAGAATTACGAGAACGAATTATCACTGCAGATGCTGATATTTCTCCAGATATTTTGACGAATTCATTAAACAGCTTTATTCAACGAATCCGTTACTGCGAAGAAGTAAACGGAGGATATTTTGAAAATCGTTTGTAAAAAAATTTGTATTATTTTTTTATTTTGCAATATTAATTTCCTTTTTATTTGTCTTATTTTATTGGTTATTAGTGATTAAATAAAATAAGTATGCCCATTTAGATTTATTTCACTTGTATCAATTTTGAAGATTATTTTTAGTACTAAGTAAGCAAATTCATAGAAACTGAAAAGCTTAGAAACCGTGCTTTCCGAAAACATGTTTTACATTATAGTGTCATTAAAAAAAATTCAAGAAGGTGTCCGGGCATTTGTTTGCATTTGATTTACATAGTAAGTACGGTAAATTGTGGATATTAATTAGTTATATAACTTACCTTAAAATGAATCTTTTCTCATCAACCGTTTTGGAAATATTTAACCGTTTCCATACACATTCGCCACCATGTATGGTACTACTTCATCGAAAACACGTCCTTTTAGATTGAAATCCCGAAATCAATCAATAACATCATGATAATTTACTATTTCCTCTATTATCTCCTCCCGATGCTGCAAATTAAAACAACTACTGAAAACTTACCCTTAAAAAATTAATATAACTTTTGCCATTGATGGTAAAATTATTTAACTAGTTTATTATCCACATTTATATATTATCTTTGTTTAGATATTCGTCACTGAATATATTTTTTAGACACTTCTGCTACGTTTTAATATTATAATTAAACAAAAAACAGCACACAGAACTACGGAACAGTATCTAGAACATTCCCGCTGAACAAAAAACGAAAATTAATTTTCAGAAACTACGAGTTTTTATGACTAGAAATTGGGGTGGTAAATGGATTTATTTGATGGAAGTTGTGTAAGTTTCAAAGCGCCGGTGAACTAGTTTTAATTTAGGATGGACGCCACTTCGTCTTAATACAAATTTGCCATATAGAGGGAATGAAAACCAGAGTTCGAAATCCTTTACGGAAATTGATAACTTACGGAGTTGTAAAATTTCTGGATTGTATTTTAAAGGGGTTAAAATATTTATTTAAATTAAAAACGTGAATAGATGCGTAAATTAACTATGGCTTGCTTTTAATTAAAATAAAAGAATATATGAATTTTATATATAGAGTGTTTTTGAATAATTCCTATTTTCTATTTTGATGGAAACTCACGCGCTCTTACAAACTATATAGATATAGATTCCTTAGTTAAATCATGCCAATACAATTTCCAAAATTAATAATTGTGATTTATTTTTGATAAATTTAGAATATTATGTTGTCTTCCATTAACGTGTTGAAAGATAACGTTTATTTTTATTAAAATCGCTTCACTCTAGGATTTATAATTAAATATAGATATCCTCAATGTATGTAATTAAAATTGTTCAAATGCGCTATATTGAATGGAACTAATTCATAAAATTTAATTTTTGATTAGTATTAATTAGTATTGTATACTCCTTCAAGAAATATTCATAAATTTTTAATGGTTATGGATACTTTCTTGACTTTAATTCTGCTGCACGTATTAGCACCTGCCGCTACTTGTGGAGGTGCACTCTTTCATACAGTTTTATCGTTTCGATTGCTTTGATTATATGTTAAATACATGAATGCAGACTCAAGTAATTTACCTAAAGGGGATATTATAATAACGGACTGGTTTAGTAAAGGCGAAGGCGTATTAGCACAGCAATAAGAGGTGTAAATTGAAAAGGTATGAAATGCAAATTATTGCGTAAGCTATTTTTCTAGGAAAAATTGAGGATTTTACTTACTCTATTTTTTTTAATATTACAGGTGGAACTGGTTTTGTTTTATAATCCTCATGTGCAATGTTTAGCTTTATTTATTTTTTTTAACTGTATTGATGCGTATTTTAGAGACTATTTTTAATTCCAAAACTAGAATTTCCTGTAACTACATTATATAAGTCTATAAACAATATAATTTGTTATTTCAACGAATCTCTGTTTCTAATGGCGTTTAGATGAAACATTAAGAAATGGTAACCTTCCGTACTTTCCAAACTGCCAAATTAAAATTTTATTTCTGTTTACTATAAATAGCAAAATTTACTCCTAAGTTCGCCAAGCTTATTGGTATAGTTTTACATGATCATTTTTTAATTATTTTTATAATTTACAAACAATAAACTCGTAATAACTGACACATTTTTTCATTTCTATTCTCTCTGGATATTTTGCCATATTTATTTAGGTATATACATCGCTTGTTGCCATAACTTTCTCAATTTCTTTCTATTAGAAGTATCATAAACTTGTTTTCTAGCACTTGTACTGTAGTATTTTTTCAATCCAAAACAACAGTGTAATACTTATAATCTTTATTCTTTCCTTTTTCCTTCTATGTTTATTCACTAGTTATAATAGAAATAAACACATTAAGGCGATTGCGATTCAGTTATCTACTATTAACTAGTTTTGCAAAGTATTCGACAACGGACGTTATGACGTCACAGTTGCGGTACTTAATAATCTTCCAAAATATTTTAATTTTTGCATATGTGCTAAATAAAATATATTGAATGCCCAAAAGCTATTTTGTTTCTAAAAGTAAATAATAATTATTTCCAAAATTATATTTTGGTTCTTTTATATAAGCAAAATAATTTATAGATAAAATTAGTGGACGATTTCTTTACAACTTTAAATATTTACTATTACTATTTCAAAATGAAATAATAAAACATATGTCAATTGGCGTCTCGTCAGAATTCAGCACCGTTCAGCTGTAATTATTATTTTCTTATAGAAAATGCACAAAACTGCAATTGGATTTATATTGAACAGGTAATTTGAGTTAATCTGATTGTATTTAAATGAAAACGACTCCACTAAAAGGCATATTAAAATATGCTCGTACATAATATGACATACCAACCACTAACATGTAATTATTCCATGTGTTATTATAAAATGTATGAATTTATTTGCATAGGCTGTACTAGTTACACCTACTGCAATCATAACACTGCCAGCTATTGCTACTTTACGATAACTGTAGCGTCTTAAAAGAGGACCATTTATGAGTCCCGCCAATAACGAGACCGCTCCATTAGTTGTTATAATAACGGTTCCATCCATTGGTGATATTTCCATTTTTTTAAACGATTCCTTGAATATTAATCCAAAATTCTGTATTATAGGGGTAATCATAAACTGAAAACAAAAAGCCAAATTAATTCACCACTCTATAAATGGATAAAAAAATTATCATTTTGTTAGTATAAAAATTATTTCCTTGTTTCTGTTATTAAGATTAAATTACTGTCACAGAAAACTATTTTAATATACAGGATGAGTATATATTCCGCGCGTAGCTCATACTTTCTCTGTAGTTCGATATATTGATAAACCCTTAAATAAGTCGATTTTCTATTATTATAATGCTGTTTTTAACGTTATCGCATTTTTTTTAAAGCGATGACATCATCGTCAATTTTTTCTTAAACGAGAACCCTACGATTTTTTCACTATTTTAGGTAGATATTATAAATGTCTGTAAACAGTGTGTAAACATGTTCATCTGAAAATGTTTGATTAAAATGAAAAACTTGTAATTCTTGAAATGCGGAAAAGTATGTATATTGTGACTGTTATTTATTTTGAATCGCTCGTTTAATCAACTCGGATTTTTTCATTCCCAATCCGAATTTTCAATTTTTCCAAATCGGCGGATCTATTCGCATATACTCCTTCCATTAAATCACCCCTCAGATTAGATCGTGAGGTTAACTGGCCATTCAATCGGCCCTTGGCGATATCGTTTAATAATTGTATAACGACGATCCTAAAGTGGGACGATTCTACGTTTTGCTGAAATCAAATATGCAGATGAGGGATGTCACCGGCATGTAGATTCGAGAACAAAACCGCTAAATTAGGAATCAAGTCGTCACGTAACAATTCCAGATAGCGCTCTGACATTGGAGATTGTTCAAAAAAGAATGCACCTAAGATTTCCTGACCAGTCATTCTTGTATAGACGTTTTTCTAGGGGTATTACGTATATACGTCCTAGTTCAACGGGAATACTTTTGGTATCAGTAGAGGCAGTTGTAGCGATTCATCATTCCATTCAAAGAAAAGGTAGCCTCAACTGAAAAATAACTAATAACTAAGAATACCATGAGCAATAACTCTTAATTAGCCGCAAAAATACATCGGTTTTCGCCACAATATCTCGTCAACTCGTCACAAAATTCTACTCGTCGACCACAATCATTTTCTAGTAATGCGTGGATTAGTTGCACTTTATAAGGGTAGAGTTTTTCTTTGTGCAATAGTTGTATTACAGCCACTTGACTGATGTATTTATTATGAGGTTTTTATCTTGTAAATGGACTTAGATTTTCCACTACCTCTAACAATACATTCAGTCTTACTGCACTATCTACTTCAGGCCGCCAATCTGTAGGTAAATTCCTTTAATTGCCCATCTGTTTTTACTTTCTAAGAATTGCGCTAACAGTAGATTATGAAGCTGAACGTCTATCGGGTTGCACTCCATTAAATAAAGCGTACACTTTCTCTTGGGTTCTTCTTCTATCTTCATAGCGTACCATTATTAAAATACCTATTGTTTCTCTTTAATTTAATTTATCAATTTTATGTTGTACTTTATTCAAGTACTACAAAATGCAACATGGCGCATGCAGTTATTATTTTGTAAAAATTCATATACATTAACTAAATTTATTATTTAAAGTGTGTGACAATTGACAACTGTTCTTGTTTATTGACAGAAGATTATTTGCTGAAAACGATTTTATCGATTTTATTACTAAGTAATCGTATGGCATTGTTTATTTGATACTTTAACTTAAAAACAAAATAACTAAAAGTAATAATCGTCGGGCTCATGAACAATTTTCCGCATCTTAAGGATTAAAAGGTTTTTTAATTTGACTCAAAAATGTTTTATACATATAAGATGTGAAAAGGTATGTTCCATTGTTGAAATAGTGAAACAAATAATAGATCTCTCATTTAAAAGATAATGGCGTTAACGTCATTACTTCGAAACAAATGCATAATTACTGGTAAAAATAAATTTAAAATGTGTATTGTAATAATAAGAAACGATCTATTTAAAGAATTATTAAAAGCCATTTTCTTTGCTTTAAAACTGAAAGGCTATTACATAAATTAATGTAAAGAAACAAATTATTAAAACTGACAAATAGCAATAAAATTATGAATGCTTTACAAACGTTGAAATTGGCTTTATAATCAGATTGGGGCCATTGTATAAACAAATAAAAATTAGAAGTAAAAAGTCCCAACAAAAAGAGAAGAAAATTTACGTTTGCATACACCAGGTACACCAGGGAGCAAGCTGTGACCGCTTTCGCCTTGCTTGAGACTCATCAGTCAGGCTCAGCTCTCCGATGTTCAAACACACATCCTGCCAAGCTTCTATTTATATATATATATATATATATATATATATATATATATATATGTATATATAT
>JAHWXV010112252.1:0-13039 GCA_024586415.1 Phrixothrix hirtus
CATATATATATATATATATATATATATATATATATATATATATATATATATATAATACATGTTTTAGAATTAGGCGCCTAGATAATACTCGTGTAACTATTTAAATCCATCATTATTACGTTATTTGTACATATATTTACCTCTCTCTCAATTATTTTTATTAGAGCAATATATTATTTCTGAAGGTTTAGCCTTGTTATTTATAATCTAATCTAGCTAGGTACCAATAATAAATTCCGCCTTCATACGAGTCCTGTACAAGAAACCCTCTCGTCACGCGACTACTTGGACAAGCAAAATATAAATAACTTTATTCTGCGACGTAAGTAAACAAAACCGCAACGTCACATGCTGGTGGTTCTTCAAGTTCAAATACTGGCTGAGAAACGATTTTCTTATGTAGTAGGGTTTTTCAAATCCTTTAATCTAAATTACATCCACAGCTCGAACTAATTGCTGGAGCATGCTTGGTACGGTATATGCTGGAGTAAATCCTGCGTACCAATCGATGCAGTGACGATTTTACGTTAACCATATCACCTGTTTTATGGATTCAGATTCCAAGTTAAATATTGAATATGGTGCTTTGAAGATAAAGTGTGATATTATAACTTGCGAAGTCTTTAGGTATGAACTCAGTTTTGCCTTTAAAGCCTTGAATGTCAACAACGAATTTCATGGTTTAGTGCGAGCTTATGTTTATTTGCAAAGTTCGATTGAATATGATTTAGCAGTGGCATGTATATTAAATTAAATGTAATTAAATAGGTAGGTATGCTATAAATAGATATCTATCATCTATTTCTTCAATGACGAAATCTCTAAATTTAAACACTAATTCGGATACGAGTAAATCCGATGTAAAGTCTCTCCACAGCACTTCATATAAAACCTTCAGCTTACTTTCGCTGTCATTTTGCACTTTTTGAGTGGTAATTTCATCAATCACTGTATTTATGAATATATCATAATTCATTTTTGATTGAAATAAATAATATGCTTTTTCAAGCAGGAAGTCGCTCATATTTAATAAAATTTCTAAGGTTGAAAGTGAAACACATAAGCATATCTTATCTTCAACATGAGATTGAAATGTAAATATATAGAAAAAGCCGTAGGGACTATCTATTGGTGCTACTATGTATTCAGCCAGTACCATCTGCTCTTCTACATCTTGATTTATAATGGAGGGTAATTTTCCCATCAAGTCGTAAAAAGTCAAATCTTTCCAGGGGATCTATACAAGATGAACATACTTTGAACTGCGTTTATTTAGTGGTATTATCATCTCATTAAGAAAGACGTTACTTTTGATTGTGTGAATATTTCTATCCGTTGTGATATCGCGCGATGGTATCGTCCATTGTTTAAAAACGCAAAGATCTTTATTAGTAATTGGACATTCTGGGCACTTTGACTATGATTTATTATCATAAGGTTTCCCCTGCATATAACTAAATATTAATATTAGATGCATTTATCACATCGTATAATAAGCTTCATGGATTTTAGGCCAGATTTGCTTTTGAGATGTAGCCATTGTATACAGGGACTCAACACTTTGCAAAATCGTGACAAGCAGAAAGATTCGATCACTTTGAGGAGAGAATGTTGCAATGCTTCGTCTTTATAGTTGGCGAGCTGTGATGCCATTAGTTTTAGGTAATTTGGATTCCGTTGAAAACGGAACAATGCAGACATGTTTCTATGTTGTATAAAGATTCTATTGTTGGAAAGCTATTAACTGAATTTATAAGAATTTGAAATATGTTAATCCATTTTATATGGAATGATACTGATTATTTATAATTGAAAACGAAGGTCAATTTGAATGTTAGGAAATAAGTTAATTAAAGATAATTCATCTCCGCATAAAAAATATGTTTATCAAAAACCACCTCTTCGGATTGGTGTGAATAATATGGTGGAAACAAAATGGCGGATAAGCGCCGCCCACGCGGTTCAGGTCAGGCCCCGTCCACGTAGTTCAGGTTAAGCTCCGCTCGATCAGGTTGGGTTGGACCACACCCCGGAGGAGAAGAGGAAAGCCCCGCCATCTACTGCTATCGTTCAAGAGACATTGCTATGATGAATACAAAACAACCATTATTGTAAATTTTCCTTCATTTGAAGGATCGTACCAAATGATACGATTCTGGGGTGTACACTGTGAAAATATCTTTCTTGGAATTTAAGATATTTACAAGATATTCACCGACCTCAGGTGTTGTAAGGTGTCAAATACTTTGTAAAATTAAAATGAAGTATTTACTAATACATGAACAGCGTTTTAAAATTATAAATACATTATACATTATATATTGTATTAGGCTGTACACGTTCATCATACAAAATAGTTTGTGTTGAAAACTGCTTTACCCAATATTTACAGTACATACTTCTTGCAACAGAATTATAGAAGGAAAAATTAGAAATAAGAAAACTTTTGTGTATACATAAATTCTTTATGATTATGTATATTTTGATCGAGAAGCTGTAATTTCTTTCTATTTTTCACATAGAGCTTTTCGCGTTCCATTGCTATTACTTCCTTGTATTTTTTCTGGTGTTCTTGATATTCTTCCTTTTTAGTCATAATGTACTCACGTTTAACAAGATTTTCACTTAATCTTCGTACATTAGAATTTCCATTTTCCATTACACATTCATGGCTATTAGTTGATAGTAGTGAACAAAGTGAAATTCAACAATTATCATATTATGATTCCTCCAGATTTATAGAAAGTTATACAGAATCTGTACAAGCATTACTTGGTTTGGTATATAGAATCTCATCTAATTCGTTAAAGAGACTGCAAACTTGATGGTGTTGCAAACGTGCCGTTTTCATCTATTGCTTTAGCATAACTACGGATTAACCTACTCAATTTGTTTTTTACTTTCTCTTACCCTATACAAAATATAGGTAAAAGATAAAGTATTATTATAAAACTAAAGAGGCTATCTAAATGAAAAATTACATTTGAAATCATACTAGCCTTATTGTGGTGAATTTCGTTAAAATCGAATAACCGGAGGTACCACTGTCATTTTTGGATATTTCCCAAATTCTTCGTTTTCACGCTTTTTTTGAAATCGGCTTTAACGATTTCTTTAGACCTAGTATATTCTTAGTTACTTAATTTAGTTTTATATTAACCAATGGGTTTCTCTAATAAATTTTAGAAAATCGAGTAACCGGAAGTATTTGGAGTATCAATTGTGAACAACATATCTCAAAAAGTAATCATCATATGAAAAGCAAAAATATATTTAAGTTTTATCTTCCATGCATGAGACAGCAGTAATTTAGTTAAAATCGAATGCCCGAAAGTGCCACTTTATTAGTGAGATTTTTAAGTTTTTTGCGATTTTCTCAAAAACGTTTTAAAATTTTTTGGAAACTTGCTATGTCTTTAACATCCTTTTATGTGAACTTAGAGGTTTTTCTGAAAAAATACGTTTAAGCGAGTTATCAGAGATAATCCCTGGAGTTAAGCATAGTTTTGCGTGTACAGTAACTTGGATGGGGAGCGCTACAGTTATCGTTCCCAAAATAAATGTAAATAATATTATAATCATTTGTGGACATTTGCATATTTGTATATTTATGTACGTAAGGGAAAGCTGTGTGTTGTCTCACACTAGATTCCTTTTAGTTAAAAATTAAAAATGCTGATTAAAATAAAATATACCAAATGTTGTTAACGATGAAGTAAATAGTCTATCGTGCCTCGTAATTTCTACTCTAGCTCAAAATTAAAGTTCTAACAAGTAAAGTTGAATGAAACCGAGTTTGATCACGAAGTATACTACTGAAATCAATTATTGTGTTAATAGAATGAATAGATGTATTTAGAGAAACCTAGTTTTGGGCCGTCATTTTTTTACCGTTTTAAATATTACCTACTGGTATCGTCTGTGTTAGATACGTTTACTCTTCCTTGTATAAAAATTCTACACCCAACTATTAAACTTGATTTAGTATGTAAGAAAATTCAGTATTGTATACAATCTACTATGTTCTAGAATACCCAAAAAGTTTTCGTATATTATGCATGTTAAACGTATACGTGTAATGTGGTAGTCACTATTAGTTATTTTTACTATTCGTATATCTTTAAATAGTTAATTGCTCTCCATTTTTACTCTTTAAAGGGTTCCTTCCCAACGAAAGTTGACTGTCGCTACAGTAAATATATGCAATGTGGGCCGTAGATCTAGCTAGCCTCCGGAATTTCTACATAATCTCGGTTAAACATTTAGAGGTGATTATAGTAATTCCTTAACATTTGCTAATGTGAACAAGAAATTTTGTGTTTCTACCTGTAACTGCTTAGTAGCAGTAGTTATGTAAAGACACGACCTGCACTAATATTTACTTTTTCTCACCAATGTAAAATATAGTATCCAGGAAGTATTGTTTTCGTCCAAAATTTTCAATGTCCAAATTTTGGTGAAAATATACATTTTTATGTCCCATGAGTATGAAAATCATGTTTTTAAAAATTGGCCTGTTTGTCTGTAGGTATGCTTGTGCGTGTGAACAGGATATCTCGAGAACGACAAGTCGTAGATAAACAAAATTTAAATTTGTATTCATTCTCATGCGACTGTAATAATTTCACTACAATCCAATAACCGGCAGTGCCACTTTAGTCTTGTCATCTTTTGGTTTTTCACCATTTTCTCGAAATCGGCTGTAAAGACGGTTTCTCAGCAAAATGTCCGTAAAACGCGTAAGGGGTACTGGTAAGGATACTTACCATCAACCATGAATAAAGTAACTATGAAATGAAGACTCTAGATAAATGGAAATTTATATTTGAGGTCATAAGTACCTTTGTATGCTAAATTAGGAATTTAGTTAACATCGAATAACCGGAAATAAAACTTTATTTCTGTTATTTCTAGATATTTTCCGAATTCTTTGTTTTTCGCGATATTCTCGAAATCGGCTATAGCGATATTTTCAAAGCTTATTGCAGTTCTTAGTCATTTAATGATCTTTCATGTAGTTTAGGTTATTTCTCAGAAATTTTTCCGTAAATCGAGCAACCAGATGTACCTTCACCATTAACTCTAAATAAAATAACTGTTGAACTAAAAGCCCTAGATAAATAAAAAATGACATTTGTGGTCATAACAGCGTTTGTAAGCTAAATCAGGAATTTAGATAAAATCTAATAACAAGAAGTTCCACTTTATTTCTGTCATCTTTAGATACTTTCCGAATTTTCATTTTTCGCGATTTTCTTGAAACCGTCTGCAATGATGTTTTAATAATTAACATATTTCTTAGCTATTTCATTCCGTTTTATTTGAACTAAGCAGTTCCTCTAATAGATTTTCGAAAATCGAGTAATCGGAAGTACTTAGAGTATTAATTGTGAACCACAATCTACAAAATTTTTTTATCGTCAGTAAATGAGATGTCAAGAATTTAGTTAAAATCGAATGACAGGAAGTGCCACTTTATTCTCGCAATTTTTAAGTATTTTTTTTCGATTGTCTTTAAACCAGTTATAACATTATTTTAAACTTGCTACGATTATTATGCTCTTAATGCCATTTTCCGTGAATTTAGCGTTTTTTTGAAAAAATGTGGTGAAACAAGTTATCAGAGAAGATATCCGGAATTAGGCAGCATTTCCCATTTCGTATTGTCTCACGCCAGATTTTTGTTTTATAGATTATTCCAGTATATCCTCAACTACTAAGGACATTAGCAACTTTATCAAAAACTTGTCTACGTTATCGTGAATAATTTAATGATGTTTGAACATTTGCACCGATTTCATTATAATTCCAGAAATTTTTACTGTTACTGGAAGTTTTCTTCTGCAAGTGCCATAGTTTATAAATATTGATTTACACTGATAGTAACATTTGTTGAAGACATACTAACACCATACATTGGGAATCACTTACAAATGATGTAAATGCGCCTAGTTCTTGTAGCATCAATGTAACGGGCTGCGACGCATTTTCTAGGTTTGTTATAGAATTTAGTATGCATCATGCATGATATAATAATAAATTGACGAAATTCGGTTCTATATTGATAAATTAGGTTATTTCAATGCTTTTAATGCTTGATACCTTCATCAGCTCTTTAAAAATCCTCTCTTCTAATTGCAACGTATAATTTTCCATTTTGATAATGTTGATTTCATGCTATTAGTGTTGGATAGAAATATATCAATTCAATAATTTGCAAAATGTCGAGTATGTTAAACTTAGATACATAAATAAGGGTAGTATTGATAACCACTAACGAAATTATAACCTGCAAGATATTGGTATTGTATATATGTATTTCAATTTTACAGAATTAGTTATCTTACCTGATACCTTGAATTAGCAATTAACTTTAGAAAGACTTATCCACTGTTGATAAGTACCTAATATAAAATATTCAAATAAATAAGTGATCCACAAAACCTCCAAGTATAAGGATAAAGCTTACATTTGATCGTTCTAACGGTTACGTCATTAATAAATAGTGGACGTATTGGCTACGTTTACGACAGCGCACGATTTTTGGTGATCAAATTTTAATATAAATTATAACTGTTAGTTATTATGTGGCAGTATCTATCAGTAAGTTTCTAAATATTTAGTAGTTTCAGATTTATCCGCATAGGCGCACAAACTGCCTCTTAAGTCACACACATACAGTTTATTAATAAACAAAAATAGTCTAGGGTTGTATAACAATTGCTGCAGGTAAGTATGGAAATCTAACCGCTAAATATTTGATAACAGCAAAACTTTAGCGATTATAGTGGGTTTAGTAGTAACAAAAATTTTAAATTACTACAAATTGCAATTATTAAGTAAAAGAGGCAAGCCTTGCAAAGGAAATTCGTTAAGTTTCCCACTATTGATTGTTAAAATATTTGTCAGCCAAAACTACGTCAAAAGCTTATGAAATATAAGGTAACCGTTTTTAGCCGTTATAATACTGATAATTAGCGTTGCGCCAGTGTTATATAAAAAATAATTTTAAAATGATGAATGTCAAACAATACGCCGTTGAGATAAAATAAAGCGGACTAACAGTCACACCCACTAAGGTTTCAGTAACCTTTTAAATAATTGTTGCATGCTTCGGCAATTTAAAAGACATGCATTCGTAACAGTTGGAAGCAACATTTTTGTTTAAATGTCTACTGTATAACATCATTAGCATATACCAACTACATAAGTTTTATAGTCAACAGTTTGCTATTTAGGTATTCTAAACAAAATGAAAAATTATGCTATCTTGATAAAAATTTACATTTTAGTTAATCTAAAGCTATTCAAAATACTGCAGCGTTTATATTCGATAAATTTCTATGTGATTTAGAAAGTAACCACTACATAACTCTTAATCGTTACCTTTTCCTTAACGTTCGCCCTAAATCCAACCCTTAGCCCGTAATCATTTTAGGTTCAACGATTGTGAATAGCTTGCTTGGATTTAATTACATATAAAATAAAGTTTTTAATAAATCTTATATAGATTATTATCCGCCTCTGACAATTGCAGTACTCGTTACTAATTCAATTAAATAGTATACATAAGGTGTAACTAAACAAAATATCGTAAATACAATTAAGATACTAACTATCCCTGAGTCATTGAATCAACGTGGTCATGCGCTACTCCGATTCATCTTGGTAACCAAATCAGGATACATCTGTTAAAATCGCATTGCTCCCCTGAAGTTAACTCCATTTTTCCAATTGCTAAACTATTTGCTTGATCTCCCCGCGGTAACTCTATAACTGTAGTTAGTCGAAAGTAGCGAAGATCAACTTGTGAAGTTTGCTATGAATGTTTTGATTCAAAATCATTACTGTCTGAAGGACCTAAAATAACATTAGCATAGCCGCCAGATTAAACTATCGATATGCCTTATGTAATTGAATTATCAAACTCTCGCAGTGAAGAAATGGGAGTTGTAGAAATAATAATTTATTTGAAGTGAATACCATTAACAACTCAAAGTGATAACCTAGATAAATAACACCCAACAATTATTAAAGACTGTTAAAAGCTCGTTGAAAGGTCTTATAAAATAAATATGTGCAATGCTTTCGGTAAAGTTTATAATTTTTGTAAAGCTAGAAATTACTGTTTGAAGAAATTGAGTAAATTTAAATATTAAATTATTGAAATTTCAGATAATATTGTTACGGACCATGCACATGATAATTGTGTAAATAGGGATAATAGCAATAAGTTCTGATTTGTGGTAACAATTTTACATGCTGGAGATTTACAGGTTATGAATTAAAATCTATACAGAAGCAGTGACAGATATTTTTCTTTGAACCCAATCACATAAACACAGGTGCTAGTTTAAAAGCAATAGATTTTCGCATGCTTACATTACAAAAATAAAGTTCAATATTATTTAAACCTCCGGTATAGATTCAAGCATTTAGCAAAGTTTAATAAAGGAAATAAAATTAGTAAAAGCTAATGTAGCTGACTGAGGAGTTTAATTTAATAAGCGCATTTAAAGATTTCCCGTTAAAAGCTGCCCCAAAAAGCAGCAATTCACTTAGTGAATAATTTAAAAGAAAATTTAGATCAACTTGACAATTAAAATTAATGAAAAAAGAAAAAGCTTTTCACATTGGTTTAATCCTTTCATCCTAGTTAAGAAAAACAAATAACTAATTAATAATTTGCTTTGTTCTGTCAAATATAAACAGACAAACAAAACGTGAGCTTTGCAAATACCTACATTAGATAAAACTCCAAGCAAACTAGCAAATTCTAGGGTTGCCAGTACTCTTGACGCAACGCAAGGGTTTTATCAAATCCTTCTAGATAAATGAAGTGCTGACTTATGTCCTTTCGGAATACCATTTGACAGGCTGCAATATTTTTACTAAATTAACATTTATGACCAATAACACTCTGTAACAAAATTTCAAAATCTCACAAGTATAATATTTTACCGGGCATCTTAAAAATATATATTAACTCCTTGCCAATTAAATAGTAAAATTAAGGCTAAGAAGGACTAGAGCGAATAATAAGGAGTTTAACACGGGTGAATATCTCAATTGCGTTAAATTAGTATGCTCGTTGGCAGCAGAACTTGTGGGTTTCTGAGAATTACAGAAATATGAAAAACTCGGCGCTTTGGAAATGGGATTCGTAAAATCTGCATTATATCTTATTTCATCATCTGAATCTGTTCTGGCATTTAAAATTACCAGCATCTCATTTTGATTACCTACACATAAAGTTATCGACACTAATTTTTGAATGTATGTCATATCGTGTAAATGAGTACTTACATGAAAATTATTTGAAGATATAACCATCAATAAACTGACAAACTGTTTAGAACCCTCAGCCGATCCAAGAATTTTACGACTTCTTTATTTTAACGCAATTATAGAATTAATTAATACTTTATCCAGACAATAACCGGGTTTAATGCATAACTCAAGTTAAAAGTCACGAAAATTTTAGATAACTATTTGACTTGCATTTCATGCTATTAATTTATTATTGTTTTACTTTTAAATATTCCAATTTTAAATTTTTACGCAATAGAATTACCGTTAGATGATAAATTTAAGATTTTGTAAATGGAACCATTCCAAACAACCGAGTTTCTAATCAGCCAAAGAAACCTTGCAGCCACACCTGCTAGGAAGTATAGAAAAGAGATTTCTAGGAGAACCGAGGCAGTGTGCCGCTAGCGCTCCAAGTTTGATTCAATTAATTAAAGTAATTGTTCGGCTTAATTTTGACAGTAAAGCCATTAAGATTTTTAAACTTAGTTTTCCAAATTGAGTTTTTCAACCTTAGTTAGTTATGACCAACCCATGTAGAAAATAGGGCAACGCACTTCTGAAATGACTGCAATTTTAATTTAAATAAATGTTTCTGTGACAAAAACGCCACTTAAATAGCTTCGCAGACCAGCGATACATAATTGTGTGCAAACTTGATTAACCTTATCGAGTTAAATTTTGCCCACGCTCCTGTAATATTTAACTCTTTGAGGACAGAATTAATTTTTTTTTAAATTAAATAACTGTTTTCTACTTAGATAAACTTATTAAGAATCTTACAACACGTATATGGCAGAAAACAATTTTTACAACTGTTCCAAACTTAGGAATATGGTGGTCTCATATAGCGACTATTAAGGAATTAGTAGTGCGTGCTTACTTGGTATGGAAATTTTTGAAGCAGTTTCTTTTTTCACAGAGGCAGAGGCCGACATTTTAGGTTATACATTTCCATGCAGAACGGCGAGGTTCCTTCTTTGTATTGCAGTATGCGCATCGAAGTGATGTGGTTCCTGTAGGCATATGTCACATTTGCTGAATAGTATTTGTTGTGGTACAGTGGTTTTGAATTTATGCATAGATTTCTCTGCACATTTTCTTCCTCTCTTGAAAATATAAGGTTCAGCACCAACCAGTCCTGTAAACACATTCAATCGGAATTCCTTCAGTGTCAGTTTTGATGGGAACCTTTCCTTGAAAAGTACGAAAGCATTTACCCCTGCTGCATCCAAAAAATGGAAAAAGATACGATACCACCATTTATGAGACTGTCGATCCACTTCATACAAATATTTTAGCATGTCGAATTTGTTGACATGACACATGTGACGATTGTAGTCCTTGACCATGGTAGGGTATGTTACATCCTCACGAATACCATGATTTTTTCGCCTACTTACTGTTTTGACAGTGGTAGGATTGTGATAGTTGCCCAGAAACAGAACTGATTTTCTGTCCGTCCATTTCACACACGTAATTCGATTTGTAGATATACGGAAATCAGAATCACCTCTCTTCAAGTATTTGTCATGCCCTAAATCTCTTCACATTCCCTTACGGTTTCTTCGTGCTGTTCTAAAAGCATACAACCCTTTTGCTAAAATTGATCTCTGTAGCTCCACAGAATTGAAGTAATTGTTAAAGAAGATCTTGTGGTGCTTACCGACTGTACTTCTGGTAAAGTTGGTTACAACTCGATCTCCCAAATTGGTCGCTACAATGTTATCTATCTTTCCTGTGTAAATTTGGAACTGACATATGTAGCCACTAGAATCTGCCCGTATACATACTTTGTAAACTCGTTTTATCGGTTTTAGCGGCATATATTTGTCATCAAAAATGTTTCGCTCAAACTATCGAGTAAGGGACGTAATTTATAGAGTCTATCAAAAATTGTTTCACCCTGTTTGGGCGCCTCACGTTATCGTTTAGGTGAAGATAACCAAGTAGGCACGAGAAACAATCTCTAAGCATTACAGAACTTATGTATTCATTCCTAAACTCAGGTCTTAAGGACCAGTAATCCTTATAACTTGGGAGTTTTTTTAGTCCGATCAACAAGTTAAGTCCAAGAAATGTCCTTATTTCATCTACATTGGTTGCCACAAATGCATTATGATTACCTCCTTTTTTTTGGACAGTGTATAGGTTGATCTAAAATACTATATCCTCAATAACATCCAAAGAAAATAATTGTTAGGATACGTCTACAAGAGTCTTAACGTCAGATGGTAGATTAGTACCTGCTTCTTTTGAAAATTCCTTTGGTAAGCCACAGTTCGAAGCGTTTGATGTCCAGTTTTCACCATGTCAGTTTTCTTGAATAGCATAAACAGCTAAATTGTCCTCACTGTACCAGTCATCATTATTGTTTATACAGAACGTCCTGTTATTATAACATACATAATAATATTAAAGTTTCATCAAAATTTTCCTCCTTGGCTACACAAATTAATTTTTAATTATTCTTATCTTAGCAGCTACACCAAGTTGTTGTACTATTAAGAAGATCATTTTTGGGATAATAAATATGGAAAACCAAAGAATCAGAAGTTAGGATAACTATCACAAGTACCCCCTTTGTGTTACCTGCCTCCAATATCTTACAATTGCGTTTGAAACTTTAAAAAAAACCAAATCAAAAAAAGGTTAAATGGTAATAGACAGAATCAAATCTAGTTTGAAAATTAGTTCTTGTGTTAAATTATGAACTAATGAAAACTATCTCTCTAAAATAAAATGCTTACTGAATTTGTAAAAGGACAATGACTGTTGTTATCGAGGAAAAACATATTTTGTCAGCAACCTAACTAAAGGAAGATCTAATCTGGAATATAGGTATATCATAAGCTGCATGTATAACTAACCTAATGAACTCTGCACCAAAGTTTCTTATCACTTTTATCTATTCAATTTATCTCTACTACCAGAATCATAACTAACCATGGACATTACAAGACACTGAATAAAGCTTTCGGATAAATTCATATTGGAGCACGAGGGCTACATCTCAGAATATCTTTTAATAATATTTAAATGAGTTAACCAGTGCTATTAAGTTAAAAAAAATCAATAAATACTTTTGTTAATTTTGTTAGTTATCCTCCCTAACTATCAACTTCAGGATCTTAATTTGGCTCGTAACCAACGTATTTTACACTCTTCATCCTTTTGTGTAAGTAAATCTTTGATATGAATCTTTATTTGCCTTGAAAAACCGATTACTGTTTTAAGTAACCTCAATTCTGCTTATTTGTCTTTAAATTGTTATTTTTTGTATTATATTGGTTTATATAAGGAAGTCTTACTTCATGTTAATGTTTTTGTTAGTTAACTTTTTATAAATCATTGTAAAAGTTAATTAATCCTAATTTCCATAACATTATCAATTGCTATATGCATAAAATCTTTGGTGTAATTTGGGTTGCCTAACTTTGGACCATTGAATTCAATAAAATGTATTTTTATGCTTCTGTTGCGTTTTAATTAATAGAGAATTTTTAAACTTACGTTCAAGTTTGTGAAAATAATGGCTAAAATGTATATCAATATAAATATATATATATATATATAGGAAAATTACTTTTGGTCTAAAATTAATATAATTATAATGGTTTATGTATATCCTTAGATATTAAAAAGATTTAGAAAAATTCATTCCCTGACTGGGGTTCGATCCCAGGGCCTTTGGCTTTACGCGCCAATGCTCTAACCACTGAGCTATCAT
>JAHWXV010112261.1:0-23435 GCA_024586415.1 Phrixothrix hirtus
TGTATATATATATATATATATATATATATATATATATATATATATATACATACACACACGTAAACACAAAAAGATATACAATTTAAATTAAATGTCATGTGAAAATTCATAGGTAGGACCACAACAAATTTGAAGCTTGTTGAAACTTATTATGGAGAGATTTGAGGTTTAGTTGCAAATAACACTTACCTTAATTGTTGGCTTCTTTCACTTGAAATTAGTTGTAAGAAACACAAAGGAGTTTAAGGTATTGAATAATGAGGAACAGTTGATGAATTGTTTTACAACTACGGCAATATTATGTTGCAAGCGAGTTCTTGTTTTATATCTGGTAGTTGGAAGTTAACACAATAAACGTATCTTATTGAAAACCACACGAAAGGGATTTACAATTTATGTTGAAATTAACACAATTGAGATTATAATGCCATTGTTGGCTATTAAAGCGAGAAACGACAAAACGGTGTTGGTACTTTCAACACGTGAACAGAAGCAACGCAAGTGGGGGTTAGAAATAACAAATTGAGCTGAGTTCAATTACAACTGAACGAAATCAAATACTATGCTTCTTGGAAGCGTTCATGACAAATGTACGAAATTAAAAATGTAAATTAGAAATACGTCAATATACAAATACAATCAAAATATAAACTAAATGGATACATCTAGCGCAAACTACAACTAAGTAGCACGAAATTAAGTAACAAGGTCCTTCGAACCGGACCTCCATGTGAGAAGACGAAATTAATGCAATATAATTGAAAGCTAAATTATAAAAAATTATAAGTTTAATGTATTAATGGTTGTTTCAACGCCAAAGTTGCATTTAAGAGGAATGATATCAAAGACGGCTACTTACTTTCACAACTAATTATCGGGCAGTTGAAATCAGCATTTATCAAGAAGGACAGCTTCCAGTGTTACTGAGGGTAAGTGAGAAGAAGGTGTATCTCTAATTCCTATTCTTGCAAAGTATCCAAAATAAGCTTGCCTCAAAAAGAATATTTGATTTTATTTGAAAATCGTTCGTAGAAAATAGAATGCTACACTTTTCAAGGTTAAGATTAAACTAATTGCGATCCTTTAAATTCATAAACTATTGCCTATTTGTTTTTACATTAACTGACACAAGTTATAGTTTTACCCGATAAAATTATAGTATTACTTTTAAAACAAAAATCTCGAAACCAAACGAAAATCTAGTAACAAGAGCAAATGCCCAAATACGTTAACTAAATGACATTAAGCAGTTTCTAAACTCAATTGGCGAGTCGCAGCTAAACGAAGCAGTATACGCAGAAATGGAATTTCTACTGGATCAAATCGGTAATCTTAATAAAGATTATAAAGGAACATATGTGCAATTAAATCCCGCTTCTGCTAAAGAAGAAGATTTGCATAGTTCGCATGAATTTTTTAACACGATCGTGACTAAATATAAGAGCAAAAGCCCTTATCGGTAAAAAATCGCAGGTTAACAGTACAGCGTACTTGACTGCCACCAGCAGTTCTGAGGGTCGAGTAAATGCTAGGCTGCCTAAATTAATGGAGAAGTTACAAATTTCGTAAGCTTTCATGAAACTTTTACAGCCTCAGTTCACAATAATCCAGCTATAACGTATATAGAAGCGTTTATACATCTGAGAGATAGTTCAAAGGGTTGATTCATTTGAAGCATCCAACCTAACGGTCAAAATTATAAAATTGCATTTAATTTACTTTGTACTGTATATATTGCGAGTAATCATATAAGCGAAATTTTTAGCTTGAAACTAATTTTTAAAGATTTTAATGTCAAACTTTGATTCAAATACGTAAAAGGAATTCAATAATTCTAGTCAAAGGAAATTCCGACCTTAACTGAAATTACCAAATTTTTAAAAGATTGTTACGACATTCTAGAAGAAAGAGAAACCAATAAGATATTCGGTTTCAACCAAAATTCTCATAAAGGCAATGAATTTTTTATATTCAATTATTCGCGAAACGATGCAAAATAAAATAGTAATTCAAGCAATCATTGCTGTTAACCAAAACAAAGATTCCTGCCCCATCTGTAGAGCAAATCATTTATTAAATAACTCAGTCGGGTTCCTAGTCTTTTCTGTAAAACAAAGAATCGAAAGCATAAACGATCTTAGAATTTGCAAAAGCTATTTATATCATTCAAACCAAAACACCTGTAATTCTCGTTTTGCCTGTCGAATCTATAATAATAAGCATCATTATTACATTTAAGTCCAGAGCGTGTAGTAAAAAATGATAAGGAAATTATTAATCACTCAAGTGCTAATAATTGGGCAATATTGAAAACTTAGAGGTTATTGATTCCGATGGTGTAACAATAAATAACCAAACCTCCCTTTTTTGCTTCAATGACAACTCACATTCACATCGTAAATATAAAGGATAATGACAATAAATGTATAGAGCTCGTTTAATACTAGATTATTGTTCTCATATTAATCGAATCACAGACACAATTGGTAATAACTTGTTTGGGTCTATTTTTAGCCTTGTGGCAATTTTAAAGCTTATGTACAATATTCTTTTCTTCCGTTATGGTGAGGACGAAGCTATTCTACGTGGCATAAAGGAATTGGCATCACAACGTGTAGGGGTCCTAGTTGAATTACTTCTTTTTGTTTCTCTTGTCTTTTCGTTAGGTAAATATTGGTATAGTCGATACTCTTTTGAATTGTTGATTCAAATTCTTCTCATTTTCTACATAAATTCTCTCGTTCTATTTTTCGCTTATATTAGACACTGACTTGGTTATCACTATGGAATCTCGCATAGAAATTGGTCGTTTTGCTCAGAATCAATTGGAATACGAATTGTAGATTAGGGGAATCTCAGAGTCTATGAATGTGCAGATTATGCGAAAGACTTTACGTTCACTGCTTAGTTTAGGTGGTGACTTCAGCTTCGTCTTGCCTCCTTATCTCTTTACTTTTGAACAAGATTCAGCAGCTATTGCATCTAAGATTGATCTCATTCGGGATCTGATTAGTAAATTTTTAGGATGTAAAGAATCAGGAGATTTTTGTAAACTCTTAGCAAAAATTTCTCATACTATTGGTGGGACAAATGGTACTCGTGCTGAGACCGAGGATCAAATACAATTTCGTTCGCGTTGGCTATCTTAACTTATTGTCCTATCTGCAGAACTTCACACTAAAGTGTCTTGTACAACCAAGGTTTCAGGAACTTCTTGTAGTGTTGATTCTCTTGAATAATCATCTGATGAAGAGGTTGGTTTCACTTTAGCTCACTCCGCTTCTATAAATATTTCGTCTCCTCGTGGGTGTTCCACGGAAACAACTCTTTTTTAACCAGTACTTGTGCATAAATGGGGACTCAAATTTTCAGGAAATACTTGTGATCTTTCCGTAGCTGCTTTTTTGGAACAGATTGCGAACTATGCGTTTCTCGAAATGTTACTCAAGTTTCTCTTTTGACTTATGTTAGTGGTTTAATTATAGGTTAGGCTAGTACTTAGTTCAAATCCATTCGCCAGAACATTTCCTCCTGCGAAGAATTAGTTGATGAACTAACCGCTGAATTTCAACCCCATGATTATGATTCTTTACTATTGGAACAAATTAAGAGTCGTATTTAAGCGAAGAATGAACGTATTGGAATATATCTTGCGTCCATGGTTAATCTTTTCCGTAGGCTTACTTCTTCTCTGACAATTACTGAACAATTACGAGTTGTGCGGAAAAACATTTTGTCGTAATATCAGAACCAATTAGTTTTAGTTGAGGTAGGTTTGATAGAAGATTAGAAGCGCTTATGTCGAAATATAGAAGTAACTCGTGCTTCAGTCGACGCTTTTTCTCCTCCTAACTCTGCTTCTTTGACTTTAGCTCCGGAATTGGCTTACCAATCAACCAAATCATCTGGTACTCTTGTTGTTTCGTCAAAGAAAGTCGCTTGTCAAAGTGTTATCTCCCCTAAACCTGCTTCTTCTTCTAGGAAATTTACTTACAAGCGTTCTCGTATATCTACCACTACTTTAGGAACTTCTACTACTCCTTACGTTACTACCCCTCCTTCTTCCACTGGATGCTTAACTACAATTACGTGCTGGAATTGTCGGCAGAGTGGACACCTCAGTCCACAGTGCTCACAACCTCAGCAGTCAGACTGTTACGGGCGTGGTCGTGCTGGTGTTATGCGTACTTTCTGTCCCAACCGTAGACCTTCTGCTCAACTAGTAAATAATCCATCTACTATATATACTTCAAAAAACGAAGATTAGAGACACTCAACCGAGAGTGTGCTTCTGTCTGTATTATTAGCTCGGTACCTAAATTGTCTGTGATTAACGAACACGCTCGTTTACGTTTGAATTTTATTCTCGAAAATGTGTTGGATGAACGTCTTTATTTAAAAGTTTCAATTTTTGGACACTGTGTTTTGGGACTCTTGGGCTCAGGAGCTTCTAGGACTATAATCGGGGAATCCGGTTGGAAACATTTCCAAAATCTTAACTTAGCTCTTCGCTATACTCCTTTCCCAACATTCTCTGTTGCAAATAGTGATACATGTGATGTCTTAGGTGAAATTTCACTGCCTTTTTGTGTAGAGCGTATTGTCAAATATACTTAATGTTTTAGTCATACTTTCGTTACAACAACCGTTAATACTTGGCATAGATTTTCGGAAAGGTCTTGACGTCGTTCCTGACTTACGATAAAATAAATGGTATTTTAGTCGTCCTCCTCGACTGGAAATTTCTTTCATCAGGCCTAGATCTTCTCTTACTCCTGTTCAGGCTGTTAAGTTCAATACTTTGCTCGCGGAAACTTTTCCAGAAACTTTCACGTCTGCAACCTCGCTTGGTCGTACTAACCTTATCGAACATGAAATCTGAACTACAGCATCACTAATTAAACAATGTTACTATTCATTGTCTCCTGCTTTACAGGTACAAGTGCATCGGGAACACGATGAGATGTTACGTTTAGGTGTAGTGGAACCATCTAGTAGTCCCTTGTCGTCCATAATAGTTTTGGTTTGTAAGATGGACAACTCATATGGTTTCTGTGTAGATTATCGAAAGGTGAATCAGATAACTGAGAAAGATGTCTATCATCTTCCTTATATATCTCAGATTTTAGATCGGTTACGAGATGCTTCATTCTTGAGCAGTCTATGCATTAGATTTGCCTACTGGCTAATTCCGTTAAAGGCAAGGTTCAAACTTGTTTCGGCTTTTACTGTGCCTGATCGTGGACTGTATCAGTTCACGTGAATGCCTTTGGCCTTCAAAATGGCCAATCTTCGCTTCAGCATCCGATTCATCGGGTTATTGGTACTGATCTCAAACCGTAATGCTTTGCGTACCTCAATGATATTATCTCCACTCCAACTTTTGCAAAACACCTCGAAGTATTGAAAAAGGTTCTTTCACGTCTACGTACTACCGGCCTTACTCTCCTCCAAGATAAACTCTCTTTTTGTCGCGCGAAACTGAGAAGTACCTAGCGTATATGGTCGATTCTAGTAGGTTACACGTTGATTCTGAAAAGGTAGCAGCTATTCTTTCTCTTCTAACTCCCCAAACAGTACGCGATGTGCGTTGGATTATCGGAATGGCGAGTTGGTATCGTCGGTTCATACCAAATTTCTCCACTATTACTTTTCCTCTTTCGGCTTTGACTCGTAAGAATGCTACCTTTCTGTGAACAATCACTTGTGAGGAAGCCTTTGTTCATATAAACAACTGCTTAGTTTCGGTGCCTATACTTTCGTGCCCAGGTGTTTCTCTTCCGACCAGAATTCAAATCAATGCCTCTGATTTTGGGTTAGGTGCTGTTCTGACTCAAGCACAGTCAACTGACGAGAAGGTGATCGCGTATATTAGTGTATCTTTGACTAAGGCAGAAAGAAAATATAATGCTACCGAGAAGGAATGCTAATATGTTCTTTGGGCCATTAACAAATTCCGTCCATATGTTGAGGGATCCAGATTCACTGTGGTGATTGACTGTTATTCACTCCTTTGGTTGAATAAACTTCAATATCCTTCTGGTAAATTAGCTCGTTGGTCGGCTCTATTGCAACATTTCTATTTCAACATTATCCACCTGAATGGAAAGGACAATGTGGTCCCAGATGCGCTGTCGCGTTCTCCTCAACTTGCTGAGACTACTACTTCTTCTCTAAATTCTATTGCTACATTTAAAGATCGCTGGTATTCGGAATTACGTGCAAAGATTTTGGCTTAGCTTCATAAGTATTCTAGATGGCGTGTCGAACAAGACACCATCTATAAACACTTTTCTCATAAATACTCGACTTTTACTCCACATACTTCTTGGAAAGTAGTCGTGCCTGGCGATTGTCGATCTTCACTTTTATCGCAGTAACACAATCATGCAACTGCTGGTCATGTAGGAATCTACAAGAGGTACCACCGGTTGATGCATCAATAACTTTAGCCTAAGATCATAGCTGATCTTGTGAAATTCGTACGTAACTGTCAAGTCTGTTAACGCCACAAGGTTGAACAAAAGTCCCCTTCTGGCTTTTTGACACGTCGTTCAAGACCTAGTCGCCCTTGGCAGGTCTTCTGTATGGATTTTGTAGGTCTTTTACCTCGTTCCTCCAAACGTTTTGCTTACGCTTACGCTTTTCTTACTTTAAGCTTTCTTTATGGATTTGGCTGCTTTCGCCGGTCTTTGATTGTCTAGTAACGCTGCCACAACTTTCCTTAAATTTATATTGAATTATTTATTTGATGTATTCGATCCTAAACATAATTTAGAGTTAGTTGAATCTTGACTTAGCTCTTTCTCACTAGAACTTTCGACTTCGTGTTTGATAGTTTATGTTGTCCTGCTTTTCAATACAATTATTTTGAATCACTTCTAGTTGTGGTATTGATCTTGCTTTGGATTTACGGTGTTCTATATCGGTTTAATCACTTCTAGTTGTTTTTTACGTTGGATTAACCTTCTGGTTCCAGTGTTCAACACTTAGGTGAGCCATCGTGCTTTAACGCTTCGTTAACATCATTTAGATTAATTTTGAATCGACACAACAAACGTGTCGTCCACTTTTGAGCGATTATTGTTAGTTTGAGTCACATAAATTTCGATTCGACCTATTTCAGATCTTTTTTTTTATCTGATACTACTTCGTTTTTTTGATTTTGCACTGTTGGCTCTGGATTTTGAAGGTTTTGTTCTAATGCGCTTAAACGTAATTTGTGGGGATTACTTCTTATATATATCTTCTTCTGGATACATTTGATTTCAATTTTGGTTTGTCTATTATGACAGCCTTGTGACAATTTTAAACCTTACGTACAATATTCTTTCCTTCCGTTCTGGTGAGGAGGAAATTAATCTATGTGGCAAAATTAAAATTAAAGCGTGAAAAAGTGAACACAAAAATTTTGAGTATTAAGCTAAATTCGTCAATTTCTGATCCGACTGTGGAAATTAATATTGCATCCTTAGTAATAATTATCACACAAGATTATCATGTGTATCCATTCCGCAAATTTCTGAAAATCTGTCTTTAGTTTCATTCAATAAATTGCCACTAAACACCCTTACAATTACTCCATTGGTCGACGAACACTTTAATAAACTCTCCAGGATTTCTCTATTAATTGGCGCATCGCTATTTTAGAACTTATTATCGATATGCCAAATTTTCCAAGTTAAAACCATTCAACCCTTCAAAAGACTGTGCTTGGCTAAAGAGTCGCTGGAAATCATTTTTATAACAACGCGCGTCAAAATACGATTTGTATTAATTTAATTGTAAACATCACTAGCCAAGAAATGACAAATAACGCGTTAAAAAGGGCGATCGTAAAATTTCGGGAATTTGAAAATATTAAACCAAAGCATGAAAGTTCAAATCTTTCCAAACAAGAAAGGTTTTGGAAAAATTATTTTCAAAATACAATAGCTAGAAACGTAGTAGTTAGATTTTGTAGCTTCAATGTCCTTTAACGCAAATTTAGAGGGGTTGGGTGAGTTCAAATACCAAGCCTTAAATCGCTTTTTCAAATAAAGAAAATATTGCTAAAGAATCCCAAATTTTACAGCGAATACAAAAGGTTCATAAATAAATATATTTACTAGGGGCATATGATTGAAATCGAAACGGCAACTCAGATAACCGATTGGTTCAGAAATCGCGTTAGCTGGAATGCCGTAATATTTCCTTCCACGTCATACAGTTTTAAAGTGGGCCTACCGTACAATTAAATTAAGAATAGTCTTCGTTGGTAACACCGTCAATTCGTTTAATGATACAGAAATTGTTGGATCAGTATTTCAAGGTGAGCCCTTCTCAAATACTTATGAGAATGAGGCCGCATATAATTGTTCTAATCGGTGATATTGGGAAAATATATCACCAAATCTTAATACACTCTTCATTACTCAAGGTTTAGCAGATCCTTTGGAGAGATTCGCTCAATTTTCCAGTACTAGCTTTAAAGTATTATCTATAATACTACAAGTGACAGTTACCTGGCCACAAAACTGCTCGAGTATTTAGCTACCCTAAATACAAGTGAATTCCCTAGAGCTTCAAGAGTAATTCTCAGAGATATCTATATGGTGGACTTGCTAACAGGTACGGGCAGCATACAAGAAGTCTTGCAAATTAAGGTTGATCTACAGTTGGTATGCCCATACGTAAATTTCTCTCTACTAGTCCAGAAGTCCTATCTGATTATAAAAATTCCGATACTAAGTAATTCATAGTGCCATTATGTGAACGAAAAATCTCAAAAAAGCTTGGGATCGCCTGAAATGCCTTGGATGGTGCGATATTATACTATCTAACGCGTTTCAATCGCGAACGTCCTACTAAGTGAAGCAACTTTCCTCTATTGCTCAATTATTTAACCCTTTAGGTCTATTTGCACCAGTAACAGTAAAAGGCAAGCTGCTAATGTAAAATTGTGGGATCTAAAACTAGCATGGGATGTGTCAATCCCAAAAAGCTTAAATTATGAATGGAATATAATTAAAGGCCATTTTCCCAAATTGAAGGAACGTTTCAATAAATCAGAGAATAGCAAAATAATACAGCTGTATGGGTTTAGCGATAGTAGCTCCTTCACTTACGGAGCTTACTTTTATACAATGTGTCAATGTGTATCGATAATTTATCCAACATCTCCATAAACTTATTGAGCGCTAAATCTAGTGCTAGTCACTATTTCTAGATAAGTGCTGTACTGCTGTACTTTTAACCCATCTAATTCAAAAATTAAGAGAATCCCTCACGACTGATTTTACTGGCGCGTTCTTATGGACTGACTCCATCGTTCTAAACTGAATTACGTGGAATCTCAAGAATGCAATTCCTTTGTTGCAGATGGAACGCCGTCATGTTTTCTCGCATGATAATCCTGCTGACTTGATTTCAAGAGGTGCTTTTGCTAACGATATTATTCATAATCGGCATTGGTTCTCTGATCCTAAATTCTTGTCATTGTCACTTAACCAATGGTGTAAATAATTCACTCCAAATACCAATCTACCGTCAGTTGAATAGAAAAGTATCTCAGACAATGTTGCTAATACCCTTAAGATATTTTCAAAGTTCTCAAACTTCAGTAACCTAATGAGAATATTAGCTTGGATGAATAAATTTAAGAATAACTTAAATACACCTAAGGCCGAGCGAATTTCAAGCACATTGGAATTAAATGAGTTGCACGAAGCCCAAAACATTCTTGTTAAGTTATGCCAAGCGGATTGATTTTCAATGGAACTGAAAATTCGTATCTAGGGCAATTTGCCGGTAACATCAAGACTTCTACCTCATAACCCATTTCTTGATAGCAATAAGATCATACGTTATGGTGGTAGAATAAATCATTCAGGTTATGTGTTTGATAAAAAATTTCCCATCACACTCCCCAAAGATCGCGTTTTAACAAAACTTTACTGAAAAATTATCACTAACGCTTATGTTATTGTAGAACTGAGCAATTGATTGCACGTTTACGTGAACAATATTAGCTAATCTCTGCCAGTTCGTCAGTATTGACTATAAACATAGCAGAGAAGTTATATTCCACAGTTAGCTTAGGGTAATATAATCAGAATCACTTCAAATGCAACTTTCTTTAAAGTCTAACCTAACACTGAAAGGGAAAAGTAATTTGTAATAGTAGAGGTGTAGCACACATGTGTGAAATGGCACGCGACTGAGTGCAAGAACAGTAGTTCTAAATCCTTCCACTGCTACTCTTGTAGACGAAGGAAAATGCACTTATAATGCCAGAATAGCTTCTGACTTATAATTTTCAATAGTAAGTTGCCGTTGATCGTCTAAAAAGATAATGATTACGAGAGTACCACACAATTTTCATTTATTGTGCTAAGAAGACTGGTAGCATAGTTCTACTCCAGAAGTATTTTATTAGGTTTCTACAGAAATAATACTACCCATTGAGCAAAGCACTTTGAGTAAATACAGATATTAGTTATTCGATTGGAATACACTTTCAAATTGGCCAGTAGTAATGTAGCGATACGAAGCGGCGTTACGCGCCTTGCGGTGTCAAGTCAATAGCTTAGAATTTCCGGTTTCCACGGCTGGCTAAGGAGAACTCGTGAGTTAAAGTTGCCTAATAAATTAGCTTTTAAGTAAGTTTTTATATGACAATGGCGGTAGGCGTATGTAACATTATCTAAATCCATCTTATGAGGACAGTTATACTGAGCTTAGTGGTGAAGAACAGAGCTTAAAATCACTGGGAATATAGAAGTTTTAAGGTTGTTAAGCGCATTCAGCTACACCAATTAATCGCTTAATTTATCAGATTGTAATTTTGTAATGAGAAAAATTAAGGTATTTGCCTTACTTAGTAACGATCACTAAAGTTAAGTTAAAACTATCATATATAAATAAAAAAGGTCGGTAGATATATGTCGGTATAACGCAATAAGGGAAATATGCACAAGGCATAATTCAAAAACATTGCATTGAGCACAAGCTTTAGACTACTGTGCTCGGGGATCTAACGATTAGGACACGTAATTAAGAATTCTAAAAATACTTTAAAAAGTTCCTAATTATTTTACGTTGATAAGAAAAGGTCAGTATATCTTCAATAAAATGTCTATAGTTAGCCAAAATTAATGTACAGTTTTAAACATATGATGTCACACAAGTAAAGTCCCAATTACATGACACTACGAGTTAAGGAGGGTCACATATGCGTCACAGCGTTTCTGGATATTGATTTGTCATCAATTTAAAGAGTTTTCAATTGATTTTCGCTATGAATTTTGAGAACACCTTCTAGAACCGCGAATCACTTTCACCGTGAATTGAAACTAAAATTGTATCAAGGGAGGAGTTTTGCTTTAGCTGCAGTTTTAACGGATGATTATAAACTTTGGCCGTCGCACCAAAGTTTCGCACAGTTATCTATTAATTATTGTCACGCAGAGTGGCATCCTCACTATTTTCGATGATGTTACCTCTGACTATCAACATCAGCGTATGACAACTTATCTGATAGCTAATTTCTATGTATTTTTGAGACACGCCTTCTCCATAGCAAGCCGTGCAACTCTGTTGTTGCGTTATTGAAACTGTAACCCGTAGTAGGTATAGCGCCGTTTCGTTTCGTTACAAGTAAAACTGCTAAACAAAGCTATGTATGCGTGCTTGGCATAAATTGATTTTAGGCTTAGCCAAACATCCGATAATATAAAGGACTGCTTATTTATAAAGGATACGGTAATGAAGATACAAGGGCAAATTTTAAGGAAACTGTAAGTTAAAGTGAACTTGAAATCTTTTCAATAAAGGTAGAGACACACTAACGAGCCGTGTCAGGA
This sequence comes from Phrixothrix hirtus, assembly GCA_024586415.1. NCBI lineage: Eukaryota > Metazoa > Arthropoda > Insecta > Coleoptera > Phengodidae > Phrixothrix > Phrixothrix hirtus. Next base: position 11,844 of record JAHWXV010112261.1, read on the forward strand.
CCGGAGGACGGCCGTCACACGGCCCTGTCTCTGTCCGGTGATTTAGAAACACACATATCCGGAAGCCGTCCGTGACTCGGCCTTGCACAGCCGAGCAAACTTTTGTTAGTTGACTCCATTTATCAATATAATGTTGTTTTAAATTAGAGTTTGTTTCCTTTTGCTTATTTATTATATCGTAGTAATATAAAAATAATTGCTTTTGGATATAAAACCAGTATTTAAATATTTACTTCTTTTATTAATCTTCTTTACTTGTATATAATGTTATACATAATCGATTGACGTTTTGACTCTTGTCATATTCATAATTGTTTGATGATATTAATTAATACAAGAACTATTTGTATTATAAAGTAGAAATGTCAAAATATAAAATAATTGAAGGAAATCAGATATTATTATTTTTAAATGACCTTTATGAAGTAATGAAATATCTCAAATGCAAACATCCACAAAAAATGTATAATGTAATTAATTTATACTTAAATAATATAATATATAAATATAAATATTATGAAGTAAAAATTTTAAAACACGCTTTCATCTGTAGCAGTGCCTGGACCATCACCGTCAAAAAGTAAACGAAACTATTCTCGCACAGTCCTGACACGACCCGGAGACGGTGCACAGTCACCGCACGGGTATGTGTGAACGCTCCCATTTAATTTCATTGTGCAACTCTTTCACGGAGTTACGGCCGTCCTCCGGTCCTGACACGGCCCGGTAATGTGTGTATCTACCTTACGGAGCATTCACCTGCAGTTGGAAAAACTTATCAGTTTTTAAGTTTTCTCAAATTGGTATATCATACGTATTATATTAACATTTTTATTAATACTATTGCACAGTATATATCGCTTATTATGATCACAGATAATGTTATCAGTTGGCTAGCATTATCAAAATCAGTGGGTCTCAAATCTCACTATTTAAAATTAATTTAAAATAACTAGTCAAAGATTCCAAACTGGTACATATGGTCATTTTAAGAATTCTTGCTTTAATAATATTAAACGGCTGCCTATCCGAGTATTATACAGAAATCAATAAAGTGCCAAATATTCCCAAGATATATAGAAATCATGGATAGGCAAAGAAGAGACAACACGAAATCTTTTTTTTTCCTAATTAGTAACAAAATCACTACCATTTTATTTGTATCAACATAAACAAATGGGGTCTGTACATACATATTTACATTTCCACAATTCAGTGAACTCACAAAGTACTATCTTGATTAGATTCTCTTGAATCTTTTACTAAAATCATTAATATTCCACCGTCATATAGATAATACAATGTTTTCTTTTTCTACCAAGTTTAAATATGTTTATTTCTTTTTATATCTATATTTAACTTCGTATATAAATACAGCACAAAAATCAAGAATGATACAAATTAAAATTCGTTGTTTATTTTGGAAATTGTAAAATTTTGAATTTATTTATCAAAACTTTAAAGACACCCTCGTTAATTTTTTAGTTTTAATGACGATGTTTTTGTTGTTGGAATAATTTGACATTTAAAAATCAATGACTACATTTTCGTATATGTGACATGGCTTTTTGATTTCGTGATTTTTGTTTGTTTATACAGCCTGGGAATTATAATAAATTGATTAAAATGATGTTGGCTTTTTATCCTATGCAGTTCTTAACAAGTTATTGTTATAAAAAATTGCAAAGTGATCATAACAAGTATAAATATATTTTACATTATTATAGTAGGTCAAAATTGAAACAAAAACTTTAAAAACTCAATAAGTATTCCTAACTTCAAGCTCGTACTCTTTATGTGAAACGAGCTCCAGTTATATGGGGTACACAGAATATTCAAAGTTTATCACACATTCTTTTATTTTATAAATTGGGAGGGGGGGGGGTGCTTCTAAATCTTGGCACAACATAAACTTACCCAAAAAGAGATCTAGATTTCAGGTAGTAACTCCGATATGATCATCATTAAAACTACCACTCACAAAGCGGGTTAGGTCTTATATTAAACCCGACAAAAAGAGTCTCACAATTATTGTCAAAAGTTACTACGAGGGTTGCCTTTTATGTTGTTACAAATGACCACTAGATGCCGCTAGTGTAATAAGTTATTGCCATATTCGTAAAATTTGACATTTTGCATTGTAAAATCCGTGGAGGCTTAGAAATCGACAGAGTAGTTTGTTTACAATGCGCGTTTAAAGAAAGTAATTTTGTGAAAAAATGAAAATTACTCGCGAAGGGTTTCGTTGGATGATTTTATATGATTTTCGTAAAGGCCTAACTCAGCAGCAATGCTTATAATCGCTTCGTTTAACTTTTGGAAATGAAGCACCATCAGAAAAGACTGTTTACAATTAGTTTGCAGAATTTCCTCGTGGTCGTGCGTCCTTCACTGTTGAATCTCGTGAAGATCGACCAAAATCGGTTGTGATTCAAAAAACATCGATTCTGTGCGCAATATGATTCAAGAAGATCGGCATGTGACATACCGTGAAATAGAGGCATCCCTTGGTATCTCGCAGACTGCAATACATTCGATTTTGCATCAACATTTAGCCGTGAGAAAAATCTATTCCAGATGGATTCCGCATAATTTAACCGAAGCACAAAAACAGGTTCGTGTTAATTGTTGTAGGGCAATGCTTAACAAATTCGACCGAGGGACTGCAAAATCTGTCTAGAACATCTTTACAGGTGACAAAACTTGGATATACTCGTATGAACCGGAAACTAAGCAACAATTCACTGTTTGGGTGTTCCAAGATGAACAGAATCCCACAAAAGTTGTTTGTTCGTGAAGCACATCCAAGAAAATGACTGCTTGTTTCTTCGGTCGTACCGGACATGTCACAAGTATTCCCTTAGAAGATCGAAAAACAGTGAATGCTGAATGGTATACAACAATTTGTTTGCCAGAAGTAATCGAAGAAATCAGGAAAAATAATCAAAAACGTCGCATTATCCTCCATCATGACAATGCCAGCTCTCACACAGCACATCGAACAATTGATTATTTGAAGGAGAAAAACATCGAACTAATGGCTCATTGAACCTGTTCACCAGATTTATCGCCTAACGACTTTTTTATGTTTCCGAATGTCAAATAAAAATGCGTGCACAGCGATTTTCATCTCCTGAAGACGCCGTTGAAGCATTTGAAAACCACATTTTTGAGATACCAACTTTACAGTGGAAAGAATGCTTCGAAAAGTGGTTTGAACGCATGCGAAAGTATATAAAACTTAAAGTTGAATATTTTGAAAAACAATAAAACAGTTTATTCCAAAAAATTTGTTTTCTTTCCTAATTTTGTAACTACTTAAAAGGCAACCCTCGTATTTCGTGGAGATACAATATCTCTGTAGATATAATATGAAAACGGTTATGAAGATTATTTTCTATAATATTTTCATACATCACTTTGTGATGCCATTAGATAAGTAACACCTATTCAGTGCATTTTCTCTCTCATAATGTGAAATCACGAGGTTAACCCTCATGGCTGTGACAAAAAAACTGTATCCAAGACTATAATTGGGTCCCCAGTGCCCCTAAAATTAAGTTGGTATTAAAGTGTTACGTATGACTTGTGTGTAGTATTACCATTGGTAATGTCATTGTCTAGCTGTCAGATGATCTGTCCTAATTAACTGTTACTTCATTTGTACTTGCTTACACTTAGAACTTGTTGTAGTGTGTTTCAAATTTCATTAATTAGTGTTACTTATTATGTTGTCATAATCTAATATTTAGTTTTATTCATTATTGAAATAATAATGGAAAATTTCCAAGAACTAGGCAGTTCTGCATATAAAAATCTGTCTGATATAGAACCGCGAGAGTATTTACAACGACTTTTGGATCATACAGAGTTGGATGATGATCACGCATTGTCTACTTTTGAAGATTCGGACAAGGAATGGCTACCAAATGAATGTTGTATTGATTCTGATATAGAAGATATTAGAGCAGAACATAATATTGAATTTGTAACTGAGGACGAAGATGAGGATACCTGTAATGATGGAACTACAGTCAATAGTGATTTACAAGAAAAGATAATACAGAATGGCATTCAAAATCATTCGGTGTCCATAAAATACTTCGACATTACGTGAAAAGGCGGGGCCACTGAGGGCAACTCAAAATTTTTTGCACTTGACATATTCAAATGCATATTGTTTAAAGAAATGTGTGATATAATTACTCGGAAAACCAACATAAAAGCACAGAAGTCTTTTTCAAATTTTAACGAGGAAAACCTGACTAAACCACAAAAACAATGGAAAATGGCTGCTGAGGAGTTTTGTGCCTTTCTTGGGATTCTTATTACAGCTGATGTACGATATTCAAATTATGAACACACAAAAAAAATGTGGAAAATCGATGCATATCCTTTGTATAGAGCAAATATACCCATAAATAGATTTTGCCAAATATCTAGATTTTTACGTTTTGACAATGATATTACTAGACTAGAACGTCTAAAATTAAATAAAGAAAATGCAATATCGGACATGTTTGAAATGATAAATTCAAATCTGCGTTTCAATTGCAAACCATCTGACTCATTGATAGTTGATGAACAATTATTTCCATTTAGGGGAAGAACAAGGTTTACCCAGTATATTCCTTCAAAAGCGTCAAAATACGGAATTAAAGTTTGGTGGATTTGTGAATTCAGGAATTCTTATCGCCTTACAGGTCAAATTTACGCCGGGAAGTCATTAGCAGGGAGAGAAACCAATCAAGGAGAGCGGGTAGTGAAGGGTCTTTGCAATCAATACAAAGGAAGTGGGAGAAATATTGTAATGGACAATTTTTTACTTCCCTGTCATTGGCACGGCTTCTTATGACATGTAATCTATCCCTTGTTGGAACCCTAAAAAAAATTAGTCTTGCATACCAAAAGAAATGCTAGATTGTTCTTCTCGTCCCGAATTGTCAACACTATTTGGATGCACTTCCGATAATGTAACCATATTTTCTGTGTACCAAAGAAGAAAAAAGCAGTAATCCTGCTCTCTACAATACATTATACCAACACAACATTAGATCCATCTGCAAAACCGGAAATAATTAACTATTACAACCAAACCAAGGGCGGTGTAGATAATATGAATAAGTTATGTACACACTATACTGTAAAACGAAAAACTCAAAGGTGGCCGATGGCCTTTTTTTACAATATTATATATATAGCAGCTTTTATTATTTACAGTAATAATAATCCACAAACAAAGCACATATCTCATAGACGTAGAGTTTTATTTGCAAGACTTCGTTCAGAAATACCTACATATTTGAGGAGTTTTTCAACTAAATCAGGTATTGTGTGTATGCTAGATCAATCTGTTACAATACCAACGGTAGAGAAGCTAAACCTAAAGCGTGATTCTACAGACTGTCTTCCAATTCTAGGAAATTGTTTATTGTGTTCTCATCAAATACATAAAAGAAAAAGAAGGACACAAAAAGATGCGTAACTTGTACAAAACCGATTTGCGATGAACACTGTATTACAACAAGCAAGTGTTAACTATGTGGAGTGTAACTGATATAACAATTTGTAACGCGCTTTTATTATTGTTTTTGATCATATACTATAAATCAAGATTGCAGTTTTTAACATATAGTAAGTAGAACATATGGTTACCACGGCAACCTTTTTATTGACAATTAGTTGTTTTTTATTAAAGTAAAAATATTAACATTTTTGTCCATCTATTGTTTGTCATTTATGTAAAAATACATTTATATTAACAAATTTTTTGAATACCAAGAACACTATATAGAAATTTTACACCAAGGCCATTAAAATTATATAAATACCTCAAAAAGTTTCCCAGGTAACCCATCGTGGACATAAGGATTAAACGAGTTAATATGGTCAGCAATAGGTTTCCTATCAATTTCGCGGACATTCAGATTTTTAAGTTTTATACTTGGAAGAGGTACTATAGACTCGGAAGTAATCCCTAATACTGCTTAATTATTGATTCTGTCGTTTTCGTTGACATATCCTAACATTCTGAGAAACAAGACTACACACTTCCTGTTTTGTTCCTGCGTCATCTCCAAAATAATAGTGAACTAGTTTTATTTGCAAGCGTTTTTTGCTTGGTTCCTTATCGGGATATATTGTTGTAGACGAATGTATTTATTTCTGTTTTGTTTAATTTCTAAAACAGATCATTTATTTATTTTCGTCTTTCAGAAGTTGTTTGGGTGAAGCATTTGCAGAAATTAAATTGATGATGAATCCCTGGGGCTGCTTAGATATCCATGTGGAGACTTAAATAACATAGATTTAATGAAATATGCAATACTGCAGTGCACGCTGTTTTGAAAGATTACGTTTTCGCATTTCTGCAAGACTCAGAAAATACGTTTCACCCACTAGAAGCGAGCTTCCTTCACGAAATTTTTACGGAAAACGACAAACGCGAATTAACCTTTTTAGGAGTAAATCTGAAATACACTCTAATAATCGTAGCAGGTGTTGATGAGGATTAATTATGACACTTATATGCACATCTGTGCGACTACGCGACATAGAATTTGATTGGAATATATTCGAAATGTTTTAGTCATTCGCATCCTTATTCGCATAGAATAAGGTGTGTTTAGGTGGTGAAACATTTTATTGACTTCTAAGCATACTTTAATAAAATATGGAGTGCCCACATTCACTCTTCTTTGGTGCCGACTCTAGCAAATTTCTATACGTACCCAGTACATCTACAATACGTTTGAGAGGCATATATTATTTGAATTATTATTTATCAAAGCACAATTGTATTATGATAAATACTAAAGCGAAAATAACGATGAATTTTAGACTATTAACTTACTACTGTATGTTCAATTTAAAAAATTAGCATATTCAACAATTAGCGGTTTCATGAATACTGAAAGAATTGACAGCCAAATGTGAATAGATTTTTGTCATATTTTTTGGCAAACTTCTGTTAATTTGAGTGTAAGCACTCTACTCTAGGCAAGTCTGTTGAAAATCAAGTGGATTACAAAATAATTTCCTGAATCCATATGTGTAAAAAATGCCTAAACTTTCTATGTAAATTGCAAAGTTAAAGTAATTTCCGAGAAAATCGGAAGCGACAGAAAATACTCAATTACTGAAAAGGCGATCATTTACGCCCACTGCTAGACGGCATTGAAAAGTTTTGAAATTGTAATTTGCCTAATGATTAAATTATTTCCTGAAGTGAATTTTAATATAAGCTATATATAAGTGTTCCAATTTATCTAATGAATTTATGATGAAAACGTTGTGAGCTTTTTTCCAATAAAATACCTCCTTCAACGGCAAAACGGGTTTCAATTGGTACATTAGATCACCAGTTATTTTGATACTTCGTTTATATGTTGAAAAATTCGTCAAACTATTCTTAAGTTCGTATGTGAGCTAGATATTTACATCTTCCTTTAAACTCTACAACACAAAGCGCCTAATTCCTGTTCTACATGGCTTCCGTCAGATTTCGGGAGACTTTATTACTTGAATGTCCCTTCAGTGCAGTTGGTAAATATAAACAAATTAGTGGAGAAATGAAATTTTGAATTGCTCCTAAGATGTACGAAGACGTAAACCACTCCTAGCTGCGATTGAAAATAACTCAAGTAAATCCGAGATCAACATCAATTTACTTCAATCGTAACAAAAATTTTGATGTAACTTTGATTTCTAACTCATCAAAAAACTTGTAAGTCATGTCAAATGGTCATGTTCTTGCTTTCCATTGATAACTTGGTGATAGAACAGTGCCATAGTAAACATTTTAAGAAATGTTGAAATATGAACGAACCCATTGGATTTTGTTGTTATTACTTTGAATTAATACGAGCACATACCTTTATTATTAGTTATACGAGGGAAAAGTTATTATTATTGAGAATAAAAGAAGCAGTGTAACCTTTTCAAAATTTTATTTTAGATATGTTCAAAGTAGTTGCCTTCTACTATAGTGTACTTAGCTATTTCTTCACTCCAATGCTTAAATGCTCCAAGCCAAGCAGCTTTAGGAATACTATTAAAACAACATCGAACAGCAGGATCGATTTCTTCCTCTGAAAGAAACTTCCTTCCTCGTAAGTTCTTTTTAGCCCAAAAAATAGCCAAAAGTCGCACATTGCCAGATCTGGTGAGTATGGATGGTTTTCGATTACATTAACCTTGTTTGTAGCCAAACACTGCCGAGCATTCGCTGCACTGTAGGAAGAAGCATTACCGCGATGTAGCATAATTCCCTTCTTTATCACGTTATTAAATGCTTCCGGAAAACGATGTTCGACGTACCATTTAGCTCTGACAGTCTTCTGCTACTCTAGCCTAATAGCGCTCACTAGACCGCTACTTCTAAAGAACACCGAGTATATTACTTTCTTCATTGCTCGCTGCTTTCTGATTATTTTTGGTGTGAACTCGTCTTTATGGATCCATATGTGGCTTTCTTGTCGAGTTAGCATGTCGAAAAATGGTATGTAAGTTTCATCGCCTGTTACAATTTTCGACAAAATTTGGTGTCCACCATTCTTAAGCAGTGTTAGAGTTTCTTGGCAAATTTATACTCGTTATGCTTTTCGAAAATCTGCAAGATGATGGGGTACAAAACGACTTACGACTTTTTTCAGAGGAAGGTGATCGTGTATTATTGTTTTCACAGATAAGGATCCAATTCCCAGTTGAGCATCTATCACGGCGTAACTAGTTCTGTTATCTGTTTCTATAATTTTTTTCCCGGCAGCGGCATACAGCGGCAATCGGAGGTCCTGCGCTTTTCTGGCGATTAACTGTAGTTATCCAATGTTTGAATTCCTTATACCATCTGCAAATTGTTGACAAGGAAGGGGCCTGATCGCCAAATGTTGATTTCAAAATTTCTTCGTAGTCATATGCACTTAAACCTTTCTTAAAGTCATAATAAATCATTATGCTAAAACGTTCTCGGATTAATTCCATTTGTTCATTACGCTTGCGAAACTTAAAACTATCTCTTTCAAATGCTATTTAAGATAAATTAGCAAATGAAGCGGAAAATATCAAGTAAAGAGTTGCTCGTAATGGGGTTATATCTTTTGTTTTCCATGGCCTACCTAACCTCTTCATTCTCAATAATAATGGCTTATCCCTTGTACTGCTCACATAATACTTAGAATAGACCTAAAACTTTCTAAGTAATGTGCGAAATAAGAAAAGACAGAAAATTGCGTAGTAAGAACTAATTGTGAAACAAAAGTAATGCAGGTAATTCAGCAATCCAAACTAAATATCTGAATCAAAAATGTCTATTCTAGTGCATATTCTTGGATATACTTAGTACAAAAGTATTTCAATTTTAACTTGAATATCATGGAAAACTATTTATATACATTGGCAAGCCATTTGGGAAATTACAGATATCGGTACATTATATGTTTGACGTCTAATATCAACCTGATAAACTGAGATACAGAATGTGACAATCAAGATTTGATACAAGCCATATGCTTCAGAAACTTAGTTATGATAAAAGTTCTGAAATTTCTTGAATTCCATTTCAAAGTTGCAAAACAAATAAAGATCCTGAAGTATTCTGTTAATGCTATTATACAAATGTAAAAGAAACTTTAAAGGGCATTTAAATATTTTATTTAACTTTATTGAATGGCCGTGGAGTTAAAGTAAAGGTTGCGTTATCTATGGTTACGTGTTAAAGAGAAATTTCACACCCGTTCTCGATTAAAAGCTTTCCGCTGATTTATAAATAGCCTCTTATTATCACAACCTTGGCGACAAAACATAAAGAAACTAAATATAAAGAGCTCTAGGTACACGATAACTACCTAATTACCGGTTTAAAGCTCGGCAGAGTCCTCTTTTTAAAACGCAATCGGTTGACTATGGTAATGACGGAAAAACATTAAAACAGGAAATACGGGTGGCGTGTTTTATATCAGGGTAGTTTAAGCTTACAATGAAGCATTTATATACCCGGTATTATCACATTTGTTTTCAAGCTTTTGGTATATTAATGAAAACTTCTCCTTTAACGAGAAACAGTGCCATTTAAGTTTTAAATTTTAATCATCTAACTACTAATTTAGCTTGTATAAATCAAATGAACGGACTTAATTGCATTTTTCTCCATTATACTTGTGAGAAATTTTACAAAGGTATGTAATGCTGCAATGCGCAAAGAATGCCATCGTAAAAGTATTCAGTAGATAATTTAAATATATTTGTAGTATTTCATTTCATTAATCCTATTTATTTAACTTTAGAAAATAGCATTTGATTGAAGTACATAAATTGAAGTACATAAATCTAAAGTACATTCACGTATATATGTTATGTAGATGAATGGTATCCCTTTAGTAAAAATATAAGAATAACTTGATTTGTAATTAAATTTATGTATTTAACGGAAAAATTGCAAATGTTATATTACATTTTTTTATTATTCCCAGAATAAACTATTTATAAAATATTACAATCTTACGGTGAGATAGTCATTAAAAAATCTGGTGTGAAAGAACACACGACATTCTCTTACACATTTTAAATTTAATTTGAATTTACTGACGGTAGTGACTCTTCTATACATCTAAATTGTTAACTTTAAAATTAATTTAAAAGCATAAATGATGCATCCATTTGCAATTTCCTCTATACATGTATTAAAAGCTTCATAATTACATTTTGAGCCCATTTAAAGCAAAAATAATTTATAGATTTAAATAAAAATTAATTAGGTATGTAATTAATGCACACAAATCACTAAAATATTAATTTATTTTTATTTTGAGGGCGATAATTGGAATGGTCAACCATCCAAGTTACTTGCCAGACTAAACCTTGCTCAACTTTAGAGATTTTTCTCAATAACTCATTTCAACGAATTTTTTCAGACAAATAAATTAGTTCATGTAATATAGCATTACAGGAGCAAGGAATGTGGCGAGTTTGAAAAACATCGCTATAGCCGTTTTCGAAAAAATTGCAAAAAACTTAAAAATCACAAGAATAAAGTGGAACTTGGGGTCATTCGATTTTAACGAAATTCTTACGCGGAAGTTCTAGGGCGTAATAAACTTATGTTTAAAATTTCACTTTTCTACGACGTTTGTTTTTCAGGAGATATTGACCACCTACGTACAAGTACACGTAAACACACACACGCACACGCACACGCACACGCACACGCACAAGCACACGCACACATACACACACATAACAATTTCTAAAAACATGTGCTTCGGACTCAGGGGACCTAAAAACGTGTATTTCCGCTAAAAAATGGACATCCAAAATTTTGACCGAAAACATGACCTCTAAACTATATTTCATATACGAAGAGGAAGCAAAAACCGAAATGCTATAAGAAATAACCAAACAAATATTTATGCTATTTGACTTTACATTGCTATATCATCTATAGATTACGAGATTTTATAAATTGTCCCTGAATAGGGATAAAACTGTTAAAAAGTTGTAACGTTTACACGACCCTAAAGAATAACGCGAAACGCGATTTAAAAAGAATTCATATTAATTCTACGCATTTTACGCGATATTCTTAAATACAGGAGT
>JAHWXV010112295.1:0-10369 GCA_024586415.1 Phrixothrix hirtus
AACTACATTTTGAATTTCAACCAATGATTTTAAAGTGGTTGTTCGTTGAATTTTAGTTTCTTACGGAAGAACTCATTTGCATAAACGTGTCGGTTTGTAGGTTTTTCCACTTTATTTTTACAAATCTCTTTAATGCGGCAAAGTCGGCAAACTTGCAAGTTTTATTTTCAATTTGAATGTTTATTCAAATTGGTATGATCTTCGTTATGACCAGTCTATTTCGTTTGCCATTTTTGTCATATTAAATCTTACTTATTCTAATTCTAAAAATACGATATTTACATTTTACTACATTAAAATTACTTCTACTTAATTATCTAGGAATTCTTATGTAACATTTTTTGAATTCTTAGATATGGTGATGTACACTAATTGTGTTCATTGATAACATCATCACCGTTTTTGAGTTATTTGCAATATTCCAGACTTTTTGCCACCCCGTACTTTATATATTGCAATCTAAAAATTTATTAATCGAACTAAAATATCAGCCGTCATCTAAATAATTCGGGTAATACCTAAAGCTTAAAAAAATCAAAGCAAAACAAAGTAAGTTAATTCGTCAAAAATATGGAACGGAGCGTTGAAATAAAAATGGTTGTTTAGGAGGCGTGCTAAGATGCGCGTCTGTTTTAATTTCATTATTTATAAAACTTACAGCACACTAGGTCGTGGTGCTCACATCATTTAATATAGTTGAAGGAAAAATTTTGGTGTGAGACAACACACGACTTTCTTTTACGCACATAGATATGGAAATAGTGTCCATAAATGATTAAATTATTATTTACGTTTATTTTGGAAACGATAATTGTAACGGACACCCACCCAACCCACTAACACACAAAACTCCGCTTAACTCCAGAGATTGTCCCTGATGATTCGCATCCACGCATTTTTTCAGGAAAAGCTTCAAGTTCACGGAAAAGGATATCAAATACATAAGAACCGTAGCAAGTTTCAAATTTCAAATGAAATTGTTGCAGTCACGTGCGAAGATAGATTCATTTTCCAGATATCCTGTTCACACATACACACACGCACATACGCATGCACGCACACGCACCACGCACACGCACACGCACCCGCACATGCACACGCACACGCGCACGCAAGCACGCACGTATACACACACAAACACACATACATTTTTAAAAACGTGTTTTTAGATGAAAACGTGTATTTCCGCTAAAAACTGAACATCAAAAATTTTGGACGAAAATAATACTTTCTCTTTAACCTATATTTCATATAGGTAAGAGAAAGTAAATAGTATGTACAACATATGTAATAAAGTGTATAATTAAATTAATACAATTATTTGAAATGATCTGTATCCCAAGTTCAGTGCAAACAAATACGATCTGTTTGTATATGAAATAAAGACGAACTTCTAGTAATTATTCAACTTATCTAAACATACAAATGAAACTATACATAATCATTTGAATTTCAAATTGAACTGTAAATGTTTTTAAATGTAAAGGTACAATTTTGTCATTCGTAATAGACGAAAATTTACTCAAATTGGGTCCGCCATATCGCACATGGGCGAGCGGATATCGGAGACGTAGCGCTCGGTTAAGAATTCGAGATAGATTCTGGTTTTTTACATTCGTTGCGTTATCTACTAGCATGTGTAATTTATTCACATGTAATTTAAAAAAATGTATTTACTGATCTTTTGCACTGTTTAAAATAGTACAACTTTACTCACGCAATTTATCTATTTTTCCTCGGTTGTTGAATAATAATTCAACAACCGAGGAAAAAATAATTTTTTACTACTATTGCATATTGGCGTGCTACGCATGGTGACGTCACAAATGTGACGTTTATAACACATTTTTAATTATCAATTCGATCTAGGAAATTTACTGGTGCAATACAATAAATTATTATATGGTGTGGCAAAATAATTAGATATTATAATGAATTCATATTCACAGATAATTATCATAAACGTCTTCATTTCGGCAAGATTATAGGCACTCAAACACTTCAATTGGTTTTAAAACCTAAAAACGTCGTAAATACCTGGACATTGCTTTGGGGAATATTATTTCCTATTTGAGCGTTGGCGTTTACTTATTTTTAGCACATCATGCACAAAATTAAAGAAATAGAGTTTGTATTAAAATTACACAAATAAATCTATAATAAATGTTACAACGAAGTTATTAGTGTTTGGAATTCAAGCGAGTATTCAATAGCAAAATAGCGCTTTAAATACCAGTGTAAAAGCTATCCAACTTTGATGGAATCGCAGCTTGCGGAAATTAATTTAATTGTAAAAGGCTCTAAAACGTAAATATCACCTACGATATTCAATTAGCTAAAAATTCAATGTTTAATGATGTTTTCCAACCTATTCAAAAAATGCGTGGGGAATAAGGATACTCTTGTAACTTGTATCATTCACTAATAAATAACACGATCATTTAAATATACTACATAAAATTTTATTTAGGGGTTATTACCAAAAAAAGGAACACTTTGCGCCACCTCCAATTTACACGAAAACTTGACCTCGAATTACTCAATACGCATTTCATTCTAACCTTTCAACCCCCCTCAATCGATATAAAGAAACTTGTCAGATTAATAAAGTTTAAATTTAACACAACGAGGTGCGATATTATTTTGCGCTGTTTCAGTTGTTAGAAATGCAAACTGTACGATATACCAATACAGTATTGAAACATAAACTTATTATGCGATTTCCTGTGACGAACGCCATTGATGAAGTACTCTGTACATTTAACACATCATTTTATTTCGTGAAACTTAAAATATGTTATGCAACTAAATTGGATTAAAATACCGTTATAAAATGTTCATAAAAAATGCCAAGCAATTTTAAACATTTCAGCGACTAACAAAATTAATGCAAACTAGTTTTAATTTTAAATATACAAAGTGCATTAAAACATATAATACTAATGTACGTATAACGTGCGTCAAAAGCGGTGAACACGAATAAATACATAACAAACATTTTTACTTGTTACAATCTTTCAAGATGATATAAGAACTAGAGCAAAATTATATCCGAGTTGTCACAAAACACAGATTTATTGGATGAGCCTAAACAATCCTAGATTTTATTTAATTTTTAACGCAATCAGCCAATAATTTTTTGTATATGTTGATTAAAAAAATGAAATAAATATTCAAAATTGTTATTTAACGTACCGTTTAATAGAAGAACATTTAAAATGAAATGCTATTTTAGCAATTGATTTTCTTCTCAAGGAACTTAAAAGAAAAAAAATAAAGAATATATTCGAAGAACAGTGTGCCGTTACCATTGATTACATGGAACTTTTTCAATTTCCTTTCATTGCAAAGAATATTTGTGTAAAATAACGATTATATTTTCAGTGTCTTTTTTGAAAATATTGCCATAGGTGAACGATAGATATTTTATCCATATTATTTTAGACACATCGAACTTCTGCACACAAAAAAGTTAGTGGAATCGCGCTCATTCTTAAGAGAAACTGAAGATAGCGATTCTTTCGAGGAGATTTCTCGAAAAGCTACACATTGAAAAGAGCACCTCAGGTCACGTCGAACTTCCTATTTCGACGGATATCAATATTGTGTTGGATTCGAAGGACGTAGCTTCGGATGTGAGGAGTCATTAAGTTCTCTCAATGTGCGATTCATTTTCTTTGGAAATGGATTTACTCATTTCTTCTATCTGAATCCTTCAGGTGATAGAGAAGTGACGAAAAATATTTATACTAAATTGAATTAATAAACGATTAACAGTTATGTAATAATGACATTTTGTGTTTTTAGGACAACGCGCTAAGTAATTAACGTTGATAACATTTTGCTTAGGGAAATAAAATAATTAATCTGCCTCCTAAGCCCTTAACCTAGTGAGAACTAACTTCAACAGACTTATGGGTTCAGGTTCATCGCGTTAAAAAGATGGCTGTTTGCCACCCAACTAGCGAGACGATCAAGTTTTGTGTTTATACTATAAATTGTATTCGTATGTATATGGGTGAGATAACGATTTAGAACAAATAAATAAAATAACGTGAACCAACAGAACAACATTAAATCAAGCAATAAATGAACAAATAAAATTAGATAACTATTGCTATTTAAAAATCTAAATGCACGATACATAACTAAAGTAATTCATTACTTGCCAGAAGCATTGTTCCTTAAACTAGAATTTGTTATCTTAATAACTTGGATTAAAAATAGAGGAATGTGGAAAATTATTTCAACGTTAAATGTGCTGAAGGTTATAAAAATATTGATTACGTACAATTTTATATCTTTAACATTTTCGTGAACTAAAATGAAGTCTTTTAAATAGTGTTGATCAGACTAATCTATTTTATTTATATAGGAAGAGTCTTTATAATAAATAAAATATTTTCAATTAGAGATTGGAAAAAATATTTATACAACCTTAAAGTTTAACGATTTTGGTATTCATAGAAGTTAGAACTGATATGGCTTCTTGAAACACAGTACATAGTTTCAAACACAATACCAAAAGTTTTACAATTGAATTTAAAAGTTCTGTAGAGATGGAGTTTTTTGAGCCAGGGTTTGTTATTTAAAGGTTTGTATCTACTATTATATTTATAGTTCGTAAAAGGCGACTTCAGGAATTCTCAGACGTATTACGATTATATTTTCTTCCTAATTTTTAACTTATTTTCTAGGTTTCTTATTTATTTCTTTTTAATTAAACAACACTGCATTCATGTCTTTGAGATTAATCAATTTTATTTTTCTCTTTGCTATTATAACAATGTGAAATAAAAACCAAGAGGTTCCATTCATACTACGTAACTTAAAGAAAAACAAAAATAACGATAATCATAGACAAGAGAGTGGCGATAAATATTTAGCCGTGAAAGAGTATAAGCCGCCAAATAGTTCACTCAACCATTAGTGTTTTCTAAATGTTTTAATCGGTCATAGTCATGTTGAATTATAATTTAGAATTTGAGAAAAATAAATTTCAATCTGATTAAATATCTTTTTGGAGAAATTCGGAATCCGCTAATGGATCAGCGACTTTCATACATCACTATGCTGCTGAAAATAGTTCAATTAACCTTGAACGTCATGCCGACATTCTTGAGTTTTTTACGTGGAAAGTACTAGAATACCAATCGGAAACGATTACGAGTGACACAGTATAAGATCAAACTGATGAGATCAAAATTCTTCTAACATACTAGTTTATCAACCGTTTCTACAGAAATGGATTGGTCGCTGTGTGTGTGCGATCCAAATTTGTTAACCCATCCCTAGTGAAAATAGTATACTATTGAAACTATAAAATGTGTTAAAAAATGTTTAACAAAAATTGACAAACCAAATTAACACGAATTGTGCGTACGACGAAAAATGGCATTTTCTAACGCTACGATCAATAAATCGTTTCATTTTCACTCTGTAAAGACTTTTGAATCACACTGCATAATATAAACAACAAAAACTGAGTTCTTTGCATGTATGCTAAAAATAAATATTTATTTAATAATTTCCCCTACTACGATATCCCTCTAGTGTCATTTTCAAACAATTACTTTAGAAATGATTGCATGTTGGGTTGCCCGCCAGAAATATCATTTCTCTTAAAGTACATTTGTGTGTTATCTTCCAATCTACAGAATCCAACTACTAACATGTATTGCAATAGTAAGATGGAATAAAATATTAGGTAAATATGAAAGTAGTCTCAGGGCAGGCGACTCTATACATAAACAATTCTAATCTGTAACCTAGATTAGAGCTCGTTCACACGGTACGTATACTACAACATACATTGTCACAAATAAAGCCTGTATAGCATAGGAAACACTTTCTAATAGTCAATTTAAACAAATTTTTATCAATATTTGGTACTTAATGTGTTTAAAACCAATGACGTGATTTTCTTTGTCTATCGAATCGGCTCGAAGGTGATACAGCCTGTCTATCGAATCAGATGTTTATTAAAGAAATGCCGAAAATTGGCTATATTTCTAAAAATATCGAAAAATGTTAAATAGGGAAAGTTGTTTAGTTTTTAATTTTGTACCGATTTTCCATTTTTAAAAATCATTCACTTTTTACAATTTTTTAATCCAACACGTTTTAAAAATATCCGTATTAAAATATTTTGCCTTCGTACATGAAATATAGTATAACTGTTTTCGGTCAAAATTTTCGACATACAGTTTTTAGCGGAAATACACGTTTTCAAGTTTCGTGAGTCCGAAAAAAACTGGGTTTGTTTAAAATTTTTATTAAGTAAATAGGCCTAATTATGAAAAAGAGTAAAGACCGTTTTTTATTATCATTTACTGACTTTTTGCAAATAAAACTAACTATTGTAAAAATTGCAATTAAGATAATTAAAGCTATTTTTATCCTTTACTTTTTGTAATTCAATTTTTAGATCTTGTTACGGCGTTACAATTTTAAGAGGTGGTGAATAATAGTTATTGTAACTAAGGATTGTGCACAGTCTCATACGCCAAATTTGAAGACTTGGATGCCCTTAGTACAATAGTGTATCTTTAGATGTGATGCAGTCTCTTGCAGTACATTTAAGACTTGGGTATCCTAAGGGGTGATTCAATAATCTTAACAATAAACTTCGATCATGAATGTCTTATTTACAAAAATGGTTCATTTATGTACATTTTTGGAGTAACTTTGATGTAACCTCACTTATATTACTATCGTATTAGTTTTGTTATATCAGCACTTTATATAAAACGCGATTATTACAGTTTTTCTTTTTATAAAATTACAACACATTTATATTTATTTGAATGCCTAATTTTAATTAACTTTAAATTGTGGACATTAATGCTTGATTATTATTTCTACATGATGTTTTAATTTCTTCTCTTAATCTTTGTTTGTTTAGAAGATACCAATATTTCTACATTTTACGTAATTTATTTGACTTGTTGCGTTTATTTATAATTCTGCTGTGGTTATTCTTAGAGTTACCCAGTTCGGTGTTTTGGAGTTTTAAATATGTATTATTTGCATAAATTTTTGTAATAGTGTGTTCCCTGCCGTTTCTATTATTTTAAAAAGCTCCTTATTCTATGGCTTGGTGTTAGAAGGGCCGATGTCTTAAGTCTTTGTTTTGAGATACTCGTGTTAAAAGATTACCATATAATTAGAGACTGCTGTATTTTTTAAGTTTAGATAACTTTTTTAAGATTTCTTCTGTAAACACCTATTTTAGATGTTTCGTTTGTTTAAAATAATACGCCCAATCTCATATTTGGCCCTTCTAACAAAATTATTTCAAAGACATATGCTGGCATTGATCGAGAATTTTGCTATATTTCTATAACGGTATGAGTTAGACAGTTGGCTTTTTAACCCAAGCAAGTTAGTAATAAATAACTACTATTTCTCCATACAACTCAGAACAACTAAAAAGTGACATTGGCCTTTTTAGCACCAAGCCACAAAATTAATGTTGTTATGATTCTAAATCGAATCCTAACCTCTTGCCAATTTTAATATTTCCTTAAATTAATTCTGTTATGACACTAATGGAATCTTAACAGGTTTATTTATTTAATAAAAATATTAAATTAACTAGATTTTGGAATAAAACGTTGAAACTATATAAACGTTTTATCAACTTTGATGAATTTTTGCTTGCGCATTTAGTTTTTTACTAAAGCAGTTTATTTAAAACAAAATTTAATTATAAAAACGCATTTAGATGATCCCTTTAGTAAAAGTAAATTATTTTTTGCCGGTTTTCTTAAAATTGATTAAGTGAAATATAGGTTGCGTTAAAAAATTGCAAAAAGTAGAAGTTTTACAAGATGATTGGAAATTGGATATAGATACAAAATTGAAAAGCAATTAAAGTTTCTTCTTTAACGTATTTTGAAATTTTGAGAAATAATGCCAATTTTCGGTATTTCTTGAAAACACATTTGATTTGACAGATAAATGAAATCTCGTGCTTACTATTATTCACATCACTTGGTAGTATTTTTTGAGCAGACCAGGTTTAATTAATACTAATCAATCGGTAATTAAATTACTAAAGTGACTCAAAAACAAAAATGCAAGAATGATTGTAACCAAAGTAACTCATCTTTTGATAAGTAGACAAATAGAAGGCTCATTAAAAAATATTAAAGTTGTATATGGTTTATTTAAAGAGCATAAATAATTATTAAAACAACGTTTCGCATTAAACTAAATTGAACAACAGGTCCTGTCTTTTCAGAATTAGATAAAATAACTGAAAAAGTTAAAAAGAAAGAATTGGATTAATATGTAATCTGTTATGAATAATACATATAAAACAAACATTAAGATTTACTTGACTGTTTTAATTTAAAGAAATTACGTAATTAACTTTATAACAACACAAAATGTAATATAGCGTAAATTTTACACTTTTACAGGATATTTTTGCCAAAAAAAGTGAAATAAAAAATGTAGTTGAAGTTTGATATTTCCACGATGGCCGACAAAAATAAAGATATCATTTGTTGTTACCGCATAACTATTAATAATTGTGTTAAGAAGAATTTATCATTGGTGATTTATAGTTAAATCGCGTGCCAAAAGATTCCGTCAGAAGAAAGTATGTCTTAAAAAAACTTATAGATTTATGTATTAATATTGAGAATTAACGGGTAAAAAATATTACCTTTCATTTTTTTAGTTCGCTAAATAAAATATCTTTATACAATAAATATATTTAAATTGGAAGTTGAGTAAAACATATTTAATATAGTTAATAAATAGCGACCTGCAACTAGTTTTAGGACATAGTTAAGAGTGTGAATTAATGGCGTCACGCTTAAAAAAGTAGTCGCTTATTTTCAAAGATGTAAGTAAAAGTTTTACGCGTGAAATGACTCATAAATGGGATAAAACATTTGCATCACCCATAAAATGTTTTGAAATAATTTTTTGATTCTTCCTTGGTTATTTCATTTATACTTTAGGATTTTTTACTTTTAAATTTCTTTAGCTTAAATTTTAAACGAACTTTTTACAAAACAATAACAAGTACCCTTTGCAGTTCATTCTTCTAAAACATGAGCCAATTGGGCGACATATATTGACAACTTAATTAGAAACAACGCCAACTCTTTAATCATTGTTAGGCTGAATGTTCAAAAGCTTCGTGTATTTGGCTTCAGTTCTGCAGTTTGTGGAAATAAATTTTACCTTTTAATACACGAATATTATATATTTAAAAATTTGAGCCTTACAAACAATTGTATCCATTGAAAAATTGTGCTACCCAGTTGTACTTTATATTTTGTAAATACAAACATAATAATTTGAAACACAATGTAATTACTTTCTCTTAGGTATATGAAATACAGTATAGAGAGTCATGTTTTCTGTCAAAATTTTCAATGTCCAGTTTTTAGCGGAAATACACGTTTTCAGGTACTCTGAGTCCGAAAAACATGTTTTTAGAAATTGGTCTGTGTGTGTACGTATATGTGTGTTTGTGTGTGTGTGTATGTATGTGCGCGCGCGCGTGTGCGCTTGTGCGCTTGTGCGCGTGTGCGCGTGTACGCGTGTGCGCGTGTGCGCGAGTGCGAGTGTGCGCGTTTGCGGGTGTGCGCGTTTGCGGGTGTGCGCGTTTGCGCGTGTGCATGTGTTTGTGTGTGTGTTTGTATACGTGTGTGTGTGTGTGTGTGTGCGTGTGTGTGTGTGTGCGTGTGTGTGTGTGGGTGTGTGCCTGTGTGCGTGTGTGCGTGAGTACGTGTGTGCCTTTGTGCGTGTGTACGTGTGTGCGTGTGTGCGTGTGTGTGCGTGTGTACGTGTGTGCGCGTGTGCGTGTGTGCGTGTGTGCGGGTGTGCGCGTGTGCGCGTGTGCGCGTGTGCGCGTGTGCGCTTGTGCGCGTGTATGCATATGCGTGTGCATGTGCGTGTGCGTGTCCGTGTACGTATGCGCGCGCGCGTGTATGTGTGTGTGGGTGCGCGCGCGCGGGTGTGTGTGTATGTGTGTGTGTGTGTGTGTGTGTGTGTGTGTGTGTGTGTGTGTGTGTGTGTGTGTGTGTGTACATAGTTATCAAAATAACTCGGAAACCAAAAGTCGTAGAAAAGTGAAATTTTATATATAAGTTTATTGCCGCTATAGCACTTTGCTGTAAGAATTTTCTTAAAATCGAATGACCGGAAGTGCCACTTTATTCTTGTGATTTTTAGGTTTTTTGCAATTTTTTCGAAAACGGTTATAACGATTTTTTTAGACTCGTCGCATTTCTAGCGGCTTCAATTCTATATTACATGAACTAATTGGTTTCTCTGAGAAAATTCGTTGAAGTGAGTTATTGAGAAAAATCTCTAGAGTTAAGCAACGTTTTGTTTGGCGAGTAAC
>JAHWXV010112300.1:0-10415 GCA_024586415.1 Phrixothrix hirtus
GATTTTTGTTTCTCACTGGCGCCCTGAATTACGACTTTTTTTCCCATTTTTGGACAATTGCAAATCGTTGATGAACCTACCTTTATTTAATTTCATAGTTAACGTGGAACTCGCCCATCCTCCACTGTCTTGGCTGCAGCAATGCCGCTAGTTCAGGAAAATGACATCGTATGTACCCTCCGGGGATAAAAACGCCGTTCTAACTATTATAAGACATTCTCAATAAAAGATGTGTCAAGGTAAAATGTAATCTGATCATTATACTATGTACTACTCTACAAAAACTGTTTCGATGTATATAATATGTTTTCTACTGTTCTTGTGTGAGTACATCGTTTAAATCATCGGTTACTTTTGATTAAAATATAAACCTTATTATAAACCTCATTAAGAGTTGTCATATAATATATGGTCGGATCCATATATTAATTTTAGTTTAATTTTGAATTCTTTTTATATAAGCTTCTAATTTGTCAAACAACAAGGTTTGGTATTTTAATACATACTAAAATTTGTTTTTCGGTTTAATTAAAGTTTAGTAATGACATAAAGAAATTGAGGTTTCATTCTAACATTTTTGCAGACAAATCATTACTTTATTTCATTTTGGTTCTTCAAAAAAAAATTTTGTGAGTATTTCTGTGAATGTATAGTTTTCTTAGGGATTTTTACAAGCTAACCTACATGTTGAAATAAGTTATGATAAAACATGACAACTAGTTTTAATTTTTTTGTTTTTCATTTACTATCCACGTATAATTTTCTTTGTTGTCTAATTATAATTACAATGAAAAATAGAAGTTACTTGTATCACGTCAGACTTTGAAGTAAAATTAAGTTACAATATAACTGCAAGGTATTATACATAATATCACTAATATATATATATACATAATGAACTACAATTTAGAATTCCGTTCTCTTCATTTTTCTCCTTTTGTATTGATCTAAGAAATTTTCTGGTGCCCAGCAGTAATCGGCAAGCATTTCGATATTATACTTTCCTAAACGTTTTTCAATGATGAAGATTTCTTAAACAACCTTTCTCCGGGCTTATAACTTACGTCACCAAAATTTGGAGTAGAAAAGTTCAAATTCGAATGTAAAAGTGTGCTTTAAGATTCATATCATAACCTAATTCTTGATAACTCTTAACAAGGGCGTCGACAGTTTCCTTACACTTTTCGGATTTTTATTTCCCAAAAGGTTTTGGCTGCTTGTTTAAAAAAATTCTAAACAGAACATTCTAAGTGGCTTACGGTACTTTGAAATTCTAGATCTTGCATTAGGAGGTTATTTTGGAGTCCAACGAAGGTCTTCTTATTCATTTTTGTCTCACAGTCAGCTACATTAGGAAATTTTTGTACGGGATACTAAAATCCTGACTTGGATTGCAGCATTAAGTGCGGCTTCATTGATCAAAGGGAAATAAAATGTATAAAATGTTTGAAGAAATCGAGTTTGATCGATGTTGTTATAAGTATTATTAAATTTGTTAAATTGCTCAAGAATTATTTATGCTGCCTGAAATTTAAGGAAGACCTACTTATTTATTTGTAATAGCATTCAGCATTTTCATATGAATGAATATCTATTACCAATTAAATAATTTTATCAATATGTCGGTTTTATGGTATTATATCCATTATATTCATCTATATAGCCCATTTGTATATACTTAAATGAATAGAGCATTAATAAACAACAAAAACAACAACAGCGGCAACAATAATAATAATATTAATAAAAATCTAGAAATTACTGTTTCCTTATTCATGCTAATGTAGAATTATATGATTGTAAAACATATTTAATATACATTATTCAGGCCTAGCCGTCGTGATAATTTTTTACTTGATAACAAATGCGTGGCATAAATATGAAAGCACAGCTGCTATTAATATATTGAGTTATTTGTTCCCTAAGTAATTTATTGATTACTCTAGTATTTAGAATTAGTGTATTATATGCTTACAGTAAGAAACAAGTGTACAGTGCAGTGTAATAATATTAAGATAAAACAGTTAATCTAAAACGTTTGTACTTATAAACCATGGCATTAACCAAATTTCAGTATTGTCCCTAAGCTGCGTCAATTTTCAACTGCAAACTTTAATTAATTTTGATCTGGCAGTGGGTTTCGTGTGATTAATAATTTTATCCAGTTTTCAAGAGTTTCACGGATAAATATTTGTCACCAGTCTGTCAACGCGATATCCGATACTTCTAAACTTTAATAGTTTTGAGCTCGCAGGTTATATTGGTACAACTTTATTCATAAATTTTATTGTGAAATACCCCTGTTTAATGTATATTTCCAAATGTCAGTCGTTTTATGTATTTAATTTCTTCAAACCGAAGGATAGGTATACGTGGAAACCTATCGTAGAGCAAAGACTTACGAAAATTGTTCTAAATGTCGATCTTGCCTAAATTTCCGCCTTGGTCCCAAAATACGCGAATTTGAACTACCAGCCTAATCCGCTTTATTGTAGCTCAAATTGTTGGCAGTCACATTTCGGCAATTAATAATTTTAGTCTAGTTTTCGACACTTTTAGTGCTGTAGCGGTTCTCTGAGACTCAGCGAAATAACGCGATAATGCGCATAAAAGAATCGGGATAAATCTACGCATTATCCGTTAAAAAAGCGTAATGCTGTGAAAGAAAGTGTAAGAAATAAGAAATTGATAAAGAGGTTGAAAACTTTAAGGGTGAAACCAAAAAGTGCGTGGACGCGAACCTTTTATACGAAACACTCATATAAACAAAGATTGATTCCTTTACTTTCTCGCAGATTGAATAAAACAAATTAGTAATACTTGCAAATAGTAGAATTAATTAATTCCATCATAATGCCATAATTAACAAGCTTTAAAACAGTCTACTGAAATAAATATTACACATTATTGTGCAATATTTAAATTTCAAGGTAACTGTTAACATTAAGTTTGGATCATTTAATTATTATATCAATTAAGAAACAATCCAAACAAATCGATTAATAATTAAACTTAAAACCAGTTTAATCATTAAATATTGTGTGATGTTGCGAAATATTAGGAAACTAAGGTATCTAGTTCATGTTATTTTATAGTCATCAGGAATTATAAGACAAAAGACAACGGCAAGGTAAGCGCTGCCTTCGACGAATAAAGAGGGAATGTGTAAAAATTGGTATAAACTGGCTGCATTTGTACAATAAAGTCAGACTAGCTTTCAGACTTCGCACCCCGACATTATCCCAAGATTCAATTCCATTGGGAGCTTTGAGTTCAGCACTGGATCGCTATTTGGTTCAGTTCCAAGCTCGTGTTACCAAATCCTGCCCGAAAAGTAAAGAATTTTGTCACCGAAAACATAGCAATCCTCGTTGCACGTTTTGTTGATCGGCCATCGCCGTATTGTTCATATCGCCTTCATGGTTATAGCTCCAGGTATACAGTTTCAAAAATCGAGATGAACTCTCCTAGAGCGCCAAGACAGGTGTTCGTTCCGAGTTGCATTAGCAGCAGGAATGCCATTCGTCTTTGATCGTATTGAAAACAACGACCTCGCATCGAACGTGTTGAGTTGTATCAGCGACGAATTAAACCCGACGTCATACGTCGAGAGACGCCTCTTGATCTTGTATTCGCAACGGCGACAAGGACGATCTGAACCGACCGCCCAATATAGAGGAATCACGCTGTTCTCAACTCAACTGCATCAGTAATGGATTGAGAACGACGTAGACCGTCTCGACGCGCCTTCTTCCCGAGTTGATTCATTAGCAGCGATATAGCTGCCTCCTAGTATCAAATAAATCATCGCCCGTGGATCATGTCTGTAGTTGCTCGTGTAACGAGACGCGGTCACTCAAGCGACCCAAAGTCGACTAAATTTGCAGTACGATTGATGATTAAATGCCGTCAGGCTGGTAGGTCAGCCATGCCCTGACTGAATCGCTACTTCGCGGACACATAATCAAATGAACCTAACGATTACATACCGCTTTATGTTGGAAAACCATTTATACACACACTAACCTGTAAAAACATGTTTTCTTTTTTTGAATAAATAAATTGTTTTACTGAAAGTTTAACATCTATTACTGATAATATTAAAATCCTAAATACCGGAAGCAACCAGTCATTAGGTTGGCTTCAAGTCAAAAATGGCAGCGTTGTCGGGCGAATTAATGACGACTCGCCTGAGTATACTATCACCTGTAATCCTGATCGACAAATCAGAAGATCTTATTACCGAGATTCGCAATTGCGCTTAAAGCACCACCATCATCGATAAAGATTGTACCATAATTTGTCCCAAATAAGGATTTAATCCACGTAAAATACAAACATTTAAGATTTGAATATTTTACTAACAGTTTAAACTTTATAAATAGTTTGGGAATGTGAAAAAGAATTTCATATTAAGATAGGAAATAAGCCTTTTTACAAATATTAAATATTTTACGGAATATACCACAAGAAAATATTTACCTTAAGCTTAGGGATTATCATTTGCTGTTTTAAGAAGTCAAAGTTACAATCATGTTTGATAACGAAAGTAGACAGTCGAAATATCTTTAATTTAAAATAACAAACGGTCATTCCAAAAACATGTTGAAAAGTTACCATAACAACCAAAAAGTTTTATAAACACTAGCAATAACGAAAACTGAGTCCTGGGTCCTAATTGCTAATTGTTAGTTTCCAATATATCAAGTAATGATTGTGCATTCGAATTAGTAAAGTGTTTTAATTTCTGCTTGTGTTTCTAAAGTTAGCACGAACTTGCCTAGTCTTCCAAATATTAAGACGTTTAAAATTAAGAATACAGTTCGTCCAAACAGTAGTAATTGAGAAACATAATTAGTTTTATCAAATTATATTAATAAAGTTTACAGCGGAGTACAAGTTATCCCGAGTAATTTATGATAGTTATCATGTAAATTATCGCAACCTCACTTTGATCGAAAATAATAGTGTAAGTATTTTAGTGTACCATCTTTAATGAAAATACAAGAGTGCCAAAACAG
This sequence comes from Phrixothrix hirtus, assembly GCA_024586415.1. Taxonomy (NCBI): domain Eukaryota; kingdom Metazoa; phylum Arthropoda; class Insecta; order Coleoptera; family Phengodidae; genus Phrixothrix; species Phrixothrix hirtus. The sequence goes on from JAHWXV010112300.1 coordinate 5,022, forward strand.
TGGATAATGTTATAGGTTGGATCGGATTCTCCAAAATTATATAGAAAGTGACTTATCAAATATCAATTTTAAGTAAAAAAATGTTCATTTCATAGTAATCCCTTAACTGATATTTTACCTATTCGTCATTCAAAATCGAGTATTAAACGTAAATTTTAGAATTCTTAAACCATATTGATTAATTTATTTAAGTAAATAAGAATGAAAAGAAATTAAATATTCACATACAAATTAAATCTAAAATTTTTTAAATTGGTTTAACAATTCAAGTTTTATTTTAGATAAATTGAATTATATTGTAAAGATCACTATTGTAAAGCATTTAACAAATTATATTATCTTAAAAGAACTTTACTCACGTACACATAGGTACTAGTCTAATTATTTAGGTAAAGTTCTGACGATTAAATGATTCTGTACAAACAAACGGTTAATGCTCATTCTTGAAATATAAATTTCACCCCCGAAAAATATTCACGATCATTTATAAAATCCTTTAATGTATATTTTTGTATAATTATTTATATTTGTATTTAAGGTAATTTTCTTTAATTTTAATAATCATTTGAAAATCTATACTCCTGTCTTTATTCACTAACACGCTGACGTATACGTCTTAAGGTAAATAAAAGGAATTGAATAAACTAGTTATCTAATAAATACTTAAATATAATATTTACTTTGATTACTTTCGACCAATAAAAAAATACAAATTATTGTTCCTTTACCTAATACGCCAAATTGTGAAATATAATAATTAATCTTGAAAAATAAAGTAAAGAAAACGGGTAAAAACAGAATCTTTTGAATAATTTCTTCTGAGCTCCTTATAAATGTGTTAACTTATTACGAATTGAAAAAAAATTGCCAGGAAACGTTGACGTAGCGTTTTAATCGCGATCACTTATTATGTTACTTTATTGTAGAGGAAAAGTAATTACATCGATGTATAAATTATAAACTAAACATTCTGAACATATCGGCAAAATTTGTCATACTTCAGTAGCGCTCCCTGCTCTATATTGCATTTCACTAATGAATAAAATATGTTGAGTAAAAGGACAATAACGTTTAAGTCAAAAAAGTCTCATGATACTAATTTCATTAGGCACGCTTTAAAAAGGTGAAATCTGAAATGTAGGTTCTCCGAGCGCAAGTAAACTACGAGTATTTGTAATTAAATCTGAAATGAAAAACACTAAATATTTCAAATACTGGGTGGCTGTGAATTAATGAAGAGATAAAAATACTTTTGATGCAAAATTGTAATCCACACATTTGAATAAAAAGAAAATAATTACTCAAAAACAATAAAAAGATCATTTAAGAACATCAAATGTTTGTTTTTTCATTTCTATTATCTACAAAACAGAAACATAGTTAAATTGTTACAGGTTAAAGAAATTGCAGTCTTAGAAGGTATTCTTTTACATATTTTACAGCACTGAAAAAATCTTCCGATTCATTTACCGTTTTAGACTGCATGCTGATATTTGAATTGCTTAACACGGCTTTTAAACATTCTCAATGACACAGAAATTGAAATTTCTGACGCCAGTCCCTTAATTCTAATTTCAATATTTAATAATACATAGATTTTAGCTTTAAAATGGATTATAACTCTAGAATAAGTATTTGAACTAGACTGAATATTTCTTAATATATTGTATGTGAAATGTGAAATATTATTTGTTTACTTCAAAGTAATATAAAAGGTAGCGTTTGTTATAGTCTCCAGTAATCGATATTTATAATACTTGTAACAAATAAATGCAAAACATTTAAAAAAAATTGTGGTACATATATTTTAAAAACCAATTTTATAAGAACACTGACCAATTACATTTTCAGCGTCAAACAAGAATTAGATTTGCTTATTAATTTTACTTACCCACAACATGTAAATATCCAAATTGGGTTTTAGCAGTTACAGTATTTATTTGACACATGTAGCGACCTCTGTCTTCTTCTTGAACGTTGTTGATGTGCAAGAACCAAGTGCGATGTTTATCATGAGTTACACTAATTCTTGGATTTCGTGTAATTACATGGTTATGCACAGTTAAAATTGCGGACTGCTCAAAGTGCATCCATGCGACCTAAAAAAAATCTAATTAGTTATTGTGAATTCAAGTATCTTTCAAAAAGTTTTAATTGCCTTATTAAAAGACTCCGCCAAATAAAATAACCAAGCTTACGACATTTCGATACCAGCATATAGTAAGCACATCTTTATGCGATTCAGAACAATAAGTTTTATTTAAGTTTTTAGAAGTTTGTAGTATTTTCGATTACTGTATTATACATTATTCAGCATGATCTCGTCTACTTTTATTGCGAAGAACTGTTGCTAATTTTAGTGAAGTATACCAATAATGGTAAAAGTTTTAATGTTGAAAATTTGATATTATGTTGGAATCGTAATTTTGATTTCTATTGTTCTATTTTATATTATTCGGTCTACTCTTATAAAATATCAAGTTTTCCTTTTGGTCGTTACACGATTTTGAATTATCAGACTAAACCATGTTTTTTTCATTGGCAGATACAACGCTATCTGAATTTCAATTGAAAGAAATCTATTAAGCGATAAAACAACACAAAACGTTAAAAATTACCTTTAATGTATTTTTTAAAGAAATATATTGCTATATATAAATTAAAGTAAATTATTGAGCAAATCTTAATAACTTATTAAAGAATCGAACTTAAAATAAGAAATTCAACTTAAACATTAGATTTATAAATAAATAAGAGATATTTCTGTACTTATAAGGATTATTTTGATAAATAGTATGTAATTGTATCAAGCGTCCAAAAACGAAGCTCTGATTGGTCGTAAGTTTGAAAGAGGTGTTGCTTTTCAAAATATTTAGTTTTATTAATTAGTATACAGCTTAGGCTACTTTTCAACAAGACCTTCTTACTATATTTTGCCGTAATGTGGTACAAATTGTTCTGTGCCATTTCTATAGAATTCCCACACAAGTACCTCGACCAATTTTGCACCCACGGTTTAATTTCAACGTGTGTGATAAATCCCTGACCGACTAAAAATCTGTTCATGTAACGTTCTTCCGTAGTTTTGGATTTTTCGATTCATGTGCTGTCAAGCTTTTGTGTATTGAAAAAGGTCATTAATAATCACCTTTTAAGGTGACGGAGTATTTGGTGTAAATTCGTTTATTTCATACTTATACTGTGTATCTTACTTGCTAAGTTTTATTAATAAAATATTTTATTAAAGAAATAATTTGTTTATTTAATTCTACGATTTAAAAATTTTATTTTGGAATATGTTCGGTTGCCAGAGTATGCTAAAAGCTAGTTCTACTCTAACTTAATTTCTATATTAATTCTATGCATATGTAATCTGTGATATCTTAATCCATTTAACTATTCAAATTCTGTCACGATTTGTATCTACTGGAATTTGGTGTTCATGATAGTTATGCAACTCATCAGCTGTGAACCTGAAGGCTTTAATTATGTATAGTTTAATTAAAATATATGTATACTCAAAATATGTTATGGCAGTTGTGAGACGATTCATTTATGTATATCGAATTCAACGCGATCTTGGATTTTGTCGAATCTCGGAATTCAGGTTAGCTTTTATCAATCTATGATAACAGGTATTGCAGTGCTAGCTCTTTCAAACTCAACAGCAGGCCTTACCTCAAAAAGAAATATGCATTCAATAACTATGTTCAGACATGCACCCATAATAACAAAATGGCAGCTAGACGGATTCATAGTTATTTTGCTAAAAGAATATATTGAAATTAATCAATTGCCTCGTGTTAAACCCAAACAAACTTGATTCTGACTTTATTATTTTCAAATAAGTTCGTTCGTGCCAACCAAGTAAATTCAGCATGGCCTTATATTTTAAGAGTCGAAACCTTGGCGCGTCGGCGGCTTCGAACTTCATTTACAGTCTTATCGTAGATTTTAATGCTTTTCTAATGTTATTAGCTTACTAAATTTAATCTTACATTGCATTTTTATTTATCATTAACTAATTGCTATCTTACTACGTAATTTATTCTTAATAGTTGAAAAGAGGAAGAAATCGTATGAAGCTAAATCGGGGCTGTAAGGTGGATGTCACATTAACTTGATTTCAGTAGATCGAAGAAACTCCGTTGTCAACTTTGTAGCAAGTGCCGGAGCATTGTCATGATGCAGAATAACTTGCTTTTTCTACAATTTTGAGAGCATAGTCGGCAAACAAATGATAGTATGCCAATCTTCAGTAACTGTTTTCTGATTCTCAAGAGTAACGGAGCAAATGCAGCAAGTGCGACTGAAAAAAGAAGCAACCATTTATTTAGCACAACTTCGTGATTATTTCACTCTTGTGGGCCACATTTTATTTTGAAGTATCCATTGGGAAGATGGCTGCTTAGTTACTGGATCATAACAGTAGATCCAGGTTTCGTCACTTGTAATGATATTGTAAACTGCCTTAGACGTACCTTCATAATAGCGTTCTAGATTTACTAGGCACAAGTCGACCCGCGCTTTTTCTGCTCCTCTGTTAGACGATGTGGTATCCAGCGACAACACACTTTTTTCACATTTAAGTGTGTGTGAAGAATTGTTGGAATTGCAGTCATTCTAAGGCCAAGGGATGCACGGATTTCATTATAGGTCACCCGGTGATCTTCTTCAATCATGCGACGAACAGTATCAATGTGATTTGAAGTCGTTGCGATAATCGGACGACCTTCACGATTTTCACCCTCAAGCGATGATATTCCCCGTTGGAAACTTCTATACCAATTAAACACGGTCGTCCGACTTGGAGGTTCTCCCGGAAATGCATTTCGCAAACGAGGAAATGATTTATTAAAAGTTAAACCCGAATGAAAATCATACAAAATCATGGCACGAAAATGTTCTCGCGTCACTTCCATTTTAAGCCGCACTTTAACTTTTCAAAAAATTCTCACAACTTACTAAAACGAGATATTGGCTACAAATAAGGTGAAACTTATTCGCAAACAATTGACACATTAAACTAACCTCAAATTTGTAAATAATTATTTGCACTGTTGCCACATTCAGAAACATACAATGCGATCCTGGTACGTCTAAATTGTCAACCTTTATTATAAAAAATTTTAAAATACTATACTATTTTTTCAATTTCCTAACATACAATGATAAAATTTCCAATGAAAATGACGGGAGTTGTAACGTTTACTCGACCCTAAAGAATGACGCGAAACGCGATTTAAAAAGAATTCATATTAATTCTACGCATTTTCCGCGATATTCTTAAATATGGGAGTGTAATTAAGAAACATTGAATTAAGAACTGGATAAACTGTAAGAAAGTGATAGTACCGCGCGCGGGTGCCTTAATTTAAAGTAAAAAGTAGTAAT
>JAHWXV010112473.1:0-10775 GCA_024586415.1 Phrixothrix hirtus
GGGGTTAATTAACGTACATACCCAAACAACAGTTACAGATAGGTTACAGAATAACTTCTCCGTCCCTTGAATTTGGCCTTATTCAAGAGATAGAAGAAGGGCTTCGCAAATCTACTGGCACTACAATTAGGGTAATCTATGTTTAGACACCGTCAACGCAAGTATGCGTCCTCGATCTCCACACAAGATATGTATTATTGATATCCCGTCACACGGGAAGGTTTAAGGTCTTACGCCTTTCTAAGGTCAACCGTAAGAAGTCAGCGAAAAATAACAAGAGGGGGGTACCTTAGTTTGGTCTGTTGTGATGGCTTATGGGTTCCCACGCCTGCGGAAGAACTTCACACGTTCAAGAAAACTGCTACGGCGTGAAACGCCCTGATTAATTCCTAGAGATATACCATTCAATTTCTTAGGTCGGGTCTTCCAACATTTGACACTATGTTGAGTCCCTAAACACACCGAACATTTTTTTTTAACACAGAACCAACACACGAGCGATTTTATTGCTCTAAAGACTCAGCAAATGCGTACCCGCTTTTGAAAATGTCATCGAACCCTATCAGACGTTCGGAAAATTACGTTTCTCTGTCACACTTCTGGCACGATTAGATTCTGAATCGACACGGACGTGAAGGAAACGGGTCTATCGTGTTGTTTTTATCAGATTCCGAAAACCAACCAATTTATTTACTTTTTCTCTAAAAATTTTCTAAAATTCTTTCGTTGTTCCGTCAATAACCCCGTTTCTAAGAAACAAAAACCATGGTGACAACTTAAAGAAAAAAAGATTTTGTCCTTTATTAGCGGAACGACACCAAAATCTGACAGCATCTCATAAGGAATCTGCTCTTTCTTGGTGAAATCCCCTAAGAGACGGTAATCTTGTTATAATTCGCAATATAGTGTCACACAAGCATGTGAATAAATCAGGCAGCACATTGCTATGGTAAAACAAACAAAACATCTTACAATTGTTTGATCACACTGAGTTGATATGTTCGAAACTTTTAACTGATGTTTTTAGAAAAGGGCGACCTTGCTTACATGTAAACACGTTTAATAACATCATTGTTAATTTAATTTACAGTTATAAATACAGCGAATATGTTTAGTTTTAAGAAATTTTATACTTTGAATAATATCCAAATTTTGTCATTTTATTATGTTAAATTTTAAATGTGTTAATGCAAAATGTTGATTTATTTATTTAATAAATATTACATTGTTTGCTATTGATTAAAACCCACAGAAATAGTAACGTCCTGTCGCTAATTTATACGTATATTTAAATTAACTCACCATCTACAATCTAATAATAAAATTAACGAGAACTAATATCATAATTACTATCGAATAGTCATTAGTTTAGCGTTTTAATGAATAATAGTTAAATAAAACTGTTTTTTTATAACTTTACTCGCCTATATTGTCCGAATATAGGTTTGTTCTCAGTTTTCTCCAAAACTGGCGGGGTTACGGAAAAAGTATTAAATTGGTGATTAATACTACTAAAATTTCTTAATTAAAATCCGACTACATTTTATATTAGTAAATAAAATATATACATAATAAAACGAGTTTATAAGTCTTCGCAACTTTATTAATGGCTATTTGGTTTACTCAAACGTTTTCGATTTTCGTCCAAATACAGATGATTAGGGTAAACCATCTTCAGGAAAAATGTAATAAGAAAGGCAGTAAAATTATCTAAATAGCATGGTTGTGTACATTTGTTTAAAATATTTTTCTAACTGAAGACATAATTTGTAATTATGAATTAATAAATAAATATATATTTACGAGGGGCTGTAATTGTTTCGTGAATAGGTATAAAAACACAATGAAAATACAGTAATAATGTTTCTATTGTTTTTCAAAATATTCTCCCTTAAAATGAATGCACTTTTGCATGCGTTTAAACCAGTTGTTGAAGCACTTTTGCTAGTCCGAGGATGGTATAGCAGAAATTCGAGTTTTGGGAATAAAAAGGAATCATTTGGACTTAAATCCGGACTGTATGGACAATGAGTCATTAATTCTACCTTTTGCCGCTTCAAATAATCGACAGTTTGTGATGCTGTGTGTGACGATGTATTGTCATGGTGCAAGATGATCCGACGTTTTGCATTAGTTTTTTTGATTTCATTAATGACTTCCGGTAAGTAAATGTTTGTATTCCAATCAGCTTTGACCGTGCGACGATCCTCTAAAGCGTCGGTAGCAACGTGATCAGTAACACTAAAATGTTGCGACCATTTTCTTTGAAACACTTTCTGAACGGGAAACTTTTGTTGGATTCAATTCACCTTGAAATACCCAAACGCGCGACTGTTGCTTTGTTTCTGACTCATGTGAATAAATCCAAGTTTCGTCATCCATAATGATGTTATAAACCAAATTTGAAGAACTACGGTTAAATTTTTTCAGCATTTCCTTGCTTCATTAAACACGAGCCAGTTTTTGAGCCTCTGTCAAACTGTGTGGAATCCATACGGACACATAATTTTTTAACATTTAAATGATCATGCAAAATCGTTGATATTTGTTTCATGTCAATGCCAAGAGTCGATTCTATTCCACGGTAAGTCACATGCCGATCCATCTCAATCATCTCACGCACAACATCAATGTTTTTCGAAACAACACTATTTCAGGGACGACCTTCGCAAAATTCGTCACTGAGACTACTGGGACCAAACTTGAATTCTGAAAATCAGCGATAAATTGTTGTTTTGGATGGTGCATCGTTACCAAAAGCCGAAGCAAGATGATCCATATAATGTTGTTGAGTTAAATTACTTTTAAAATCATAAAAAAATCATTGCACAAAAATGTTCGCGATTTAATTCCATTTTTGTCGGTAGTTGTTTATTTTACTCTTAAATGCAAACGTAATCAAACGATGTTTTATTCATCTGTCAATGCTACATAACCTAAAAAATGTCAAATTTTACGGTAGTGCCTTTTATGATTCTCTAACAATGACAGAAGTACTCGATTCCCGAAACATATGCAGCACCCCTAGTATAAATATTCTGTAAAAGGAACTCAAACTTTCCTGAAGAAGTTTATTCTAATCATTAGCTATCTGTATTTGGAGGAAAATCGAAAACGTTTAAATAAAACAAAAAGATTTATAATATCAATAACGATGATTAAAGATCATACCAAAAAGCACAAATATATAGGGTGTTCCATTTAAAAAAATTGAACTCCACTGTGTCACCTTTTTCTAAAACACTGTGTATAATCAGAGATAATTTTAGAAAGTGCCCATTTACTTCCTGAACACTTCGTGTAAATTTCAAATCTCTACCTATAATAGCACCGGAGCTATGGATGGCCGACGCACTAATGCCCCACTCTGTATACACAATACAATTTTTGAATTTACATCTTCGATATTTCTTTATATTGAATTATTTGCTTACTTACTTACTTAAAATTTTTGCATTTAATTTGTTTTTGTCATAGGGGGTGTTTCAGCTCATTTAAAGTGTTTTACATCTTTTTTGTCCGATGTTGATGCACATTTCTGAAATAATTAATTTAGCACCAATAAGATAACAATTTACAGGTAATATTCATAACGCATAAATATATAATTAATCCAAATAACCGTTGTAAATAATGTTTAAGAAGGCAGACAAATCCTCAAAGAGTATTTAAAAATTGGAAAGGGGCAGACAAAATTCAGGCGTCTGAAACAATATAGCGCAGAGAAATACGTGATTCAAACAAAGTAACTAAGTATTAAAATCCTAAAAACTACAATAAACTGCATCTTCGTAATTTTCAATTATTTTACATAGACAATTTTTGGTATTTATATGTAACTAAAAAAAAAGGTTACATTCAGAATAACAAAATTAATGAGTGTGAAAAAATGCCTAGGAAATCTTTATGAATACTATTTTACTTAATGAATAATACATAGTTATTATTACTTGTTCTTAGAAGAATATAAAACATTAATTAAAAAATTTATAATGATACAGGTATTCAAACACAAGTTGGGTTATTTTTAAAGAGCGTACGCATTCGGGTATCTAACCAACATGTGGTCGAGCGTTCGTTCTAATCATTTTACGCTGTAAATTCAAATTCTCTACTTGCCATCTCCTTGCTTGTAACTGATGTTGCCAGGCAATAAATTTCAAAATACAAGCAAAACATTTTAAGTGTTTTAATCGACTAAATTCAAATATTTAAATTACATAATTTTAATTGAACGATAATTAAACATTATAATGCATTTATTATTCAAAATCGTGTTTTGTGTTCTTTTAAATTATGATTGCAACAACGCTTAATCGTAGATCTTTCTACAACTGGCGGGAAGCTAAACAATATACAGGGTAATTTTAAAATCCACCAACAAACTTGGATAGTTCTAAACCCAGCCAAAAAAATTTGTTCTATTTTATGTGATTTTCTTGTTAATGGATGTGGTTAAGCCTCTGCAGTAGCGTGTTAAAGTTTATCGGTGGATTTTAAAATCACCCTATATATAAATTAAAAGCGAACTAATTTGAAACTTAAGCTAACATTGTACTTTTATTTATTATTGTGTTATCTTCATCACCAGAAATCGTGATTTTAAAGTTGCGATGCATACATTTTTATGATCAAACTAGTACATTAATATCATTATTTCTTTCATTCTTTTAAAATTTATGGGCAAACACGAATCAACTTTATCCCAAGACTATATTAATAAGAAGTAAGGTACAGCTAAATTTATGTACATAGTCACAATTCGTAGTTAATATTTCTGAAACTCGAGTTACATATATACGGATGCATTATAATAATTGCTTGTGGATAAAATGAATGACCAATTTGAGTCATGAGTTCAGATCTCCCCGTTCCCTCGCTATGAATATTAATTAAATATTCCATAAAATTTAATAAACCGTTTTTTAACATTGTAATATAATGGAATACAAAAACCATAACTAGAAGTACTTACGGGTGTCTCTGTTACAGTGAAACAGCAAAATGTCCTTACCTGAAAAAAGAATATATGTGTTATTAAATAAATATCAAAATTGTATCAAAATATTCAGTTAGACTAATATAAATCCTAAAGTATTTTTCATAAATTTATAATGACTTTATGCCACTACTTCAGAACTTAGATTTTTGAATTTTATGTCAGACCCACTCGCGAGTTATTTAAAACAAAAAGTAAATTACACATGTAAAAGTAACGGTAAATAATACACACTAGTTTTCTCTCTTTAATTTAATTTCTTAATATGATATCTAAACAAACTGGTTCTAAAAGAATCTGGCGTTTTATAAATAGGAATAAATACGCATAATAATTTTACACAATCCTGATATTAACATAAATTTGGGGTTGATTCTTTTTTAAAAATATTTCAAAGGTTGTTCCAATTCTATTACAACCGTTTTCCCTTGGAAGCTTGGTATCTACCGCAGCAACTACATAGATAGCAATAATATTGAAGTGTCTCTTTATTCTCATTTAGACACCTTCGCTTGGATGATATTGCGGTAGCGGTCGTCATTTTGGAAACAATTTGTAAATACAACCTACAAATATCTAACAAACGCTCGACGTGTGAGGTGTCATTCTACTGCGCTCGCGGTAGTAGCTGTTTATTCCGGTGGTAACATCCGCTGTAAATCAGCAGTAGAAAAGCACTGGGTTCGATCGAACGGTCAATATGTTGAAATACATTTCTAATTATAAAATAAACAACGTTGCTTACTACGTCGTTTAAGTAGTAATTGTACTTATCATACTGGTTAGCGTGTTGCTAAATAAACAAAGCAGAAAACAAAAATTTAATTTAACTATTTTAAAACTTCGTTTTCAGGCTGTGTCAAGGTTTCAATAACATTTTCAAAGAAATTAAGAATTTACTTAACCGTATTTTGTTTACATTACTTTTATGTAATCGTGGTCAAAAACCAGGCTAAGTTTAAACAAATAGTTTATTAATAACCATACAAATATTTACACAAACAAATATTCAGTAAATTCAAATAAAACCGTACTTATATCAATTAAATAAGTTTCAGGCGGTTAAATATTTATTTAAATCATTTTCAATGTGGAACTCGCAATAAATGTAAAAATTAATTTTTTAAAATTTTAAAATTTAAACGGATGAATCAAAAACTTATTAATTCACTCACTAATATAAATTTTATACTTTAACACAACACTACATACGGTGTGCGTTTTCTACGAGCTAATTTAGTTGACTTGGTGAAAATTGCTACCCAATTCAATCTGGTCTGGTTTCTGTCAGTTGCGCCTTTTGGATTTTTAAAGAATGATGCAATTGGACTCCTACCTTGAACTTGATAGTGAGATCTTTTTATCAGCTAACTATCCTTTCTACCTTTATGCGATATTTGCACTGGACACTTGTTTAGATTACCTAGTAGATCAAAACTAGAACCCAAAAGACCTCGATTTCTGGTGATGCTGGGCACTTATATTCACTTAAGAGTTTCCACGGCAACAAATTTTATAAAACTTGTCTTCACCAATCATGTATATTTATTCATAGATATGTCTATTCCTGTCTATTTCCAACGATTTATTGCAAATTTTAAAACTCTATTGCTGCATGTCTGAATTTTAGGAATTTGTTCCACGTAGGCGTCTTAAAGCTTGTAAATAGTAATCACGTCTTGTACTTTTACGAACACTAATTTTAAGGAAATATTTTAGATTTACCTTAATTAATTGAAACTATAATTTTCTTATGCTGATTACGCATTAATTAATTATTTAATTAATGTATAATGAAGAACGTCTGCAGAAGACGGGCGAGTCTCAAGAAGGACCACTTATTCACCTGATTAGATATTTTTAGAATGCAATGTAAGAAAGAGTACTCGTGTTTTTTATACCTAATTTAGATGAGAGAAGGTAAGATTTCATGTATTTTCGATTAATAAGTCGGTTAAAGCGGTCCTGCAACTGTTTATAGACGTTAACTCAATTAATTGGTAAGCGTAGCCCAACTATGGACAGAAGAAACCACACTAATATTTTATTTGCTATTTGTACAATCCAACTACTTATGATCAATTAACTTGGAAATTATCTAAATCGTCTTAAGTTAACCCGATATTACACATAAAAATTAAAATTACAAAATAACTGTAAAGAAACAGACGTCGCCTTCGGTTTCTTTAAAGCTATAAAATATACATTTTAGTAATAAACTGTCTGTAGCTTTGTAAATTTAAAACCTAGAAACAGAAAATACTTAGGTTGGACTAATAAAATTTATAAAAGTGACCTATGAAGTAAAATTTAAATTAAACTTGAGAACCTTAGCTAATGGCCAAACAATTCAAATTATATTTGTTGTTAGTAAAACTTACAGTGGAAACCCTAATATATCCGACATAAAAAACCGTAAGACGGCAAAAATCACCAACTTTTCATCAAGATACCGTGAATGAGTGACCAGTCGCAGTATAAAACGTCGTTATATAGATAAGTTAATAATTTAACTTATACTCTGATATATGTGGCCGCATTATGAGAGCGATTGAGGCATTGATTAATTAACAGAAGCCAATTAATCGTGAGGGCAAGAACCGACAGATTTCAATCGATTAATAATCAAGTGTTAATACGTACAATTAATGTATTGTGCTTCAAAGAAACGCAAATCGATTCAAGAAAGTTTTTCATCAAAGAACAGAGAACCTGCAGCTCCAATTCATTAGATGTTAGTTTATCAATATACATATATAAATAACTACGTAGGAGAAAAAATATAAACTAAATGAACAAATACTTAAAACTAATTCATATTTATACAACAATAATTATTGTATTTATTCTTTGTCAACTGCAATTTATTTAGCGGTAGGATTTACTTAAGAAATAGTATCTTTAACCGTTATAATCTTTAAAATGAATATTGTTCCCTATGGCTGTTAAATTTATTTTATAAAAAATAACGGCGCCTTGCGTAAATATTGAAAACCAATTCCATTAGTAAGTTTAACTTTTAAATGGTCAATATTAGATTATTAAATTAATACTATTTAAAGTAATTTTTATAATTCGTTTATTAATTTTTAATTAATACAATCATTTTTAAAGTATCGTTAATAATTTATTTAACTTTTTTTTAATAAACTTTTCTATTAATCATATTTTAATTATTTATTTGCTGCTTAAATAATAGGGGTTTAGATATGGATTAAAAATCCTCAGTCACAGTGAAAAGAAAATGTTTTATTCTTGCCTGAAATAAGTGCGTTATTGTAAATACATAGTTTGGTGTTTTGGAGCGTCACGTCATAAACAGTCCTGCTTGGCTAAATAAATCATTTATATCAACTTTTAACTGTGACACAGATCAAAACATCCTGATGTTTACACCGGTTACTCTAAGATGCAATGACCTCACAGCTTTATTTACATGAGAATTTAGGATATCTGGTACCTTTATTGTCTTTCGGTATCAATAAATGGTATATTAAGTAAAGGGAAATAAACTTTTATAAAATTCAAATAAATTTTAATCAACAACCATTAACAAATAACGATGAAGTTTAGGTCAAGATACACTTGTTTTCAAAAATGAACCTTTTTAGGACAACAGAGATTCAGATATAACAAGGGGAAGTTAATCTTTTATTTTAAAGGATTACAACCTAAAATACTAAGAATGTTTAAAATAAGTATTATTCGTCGGCTGTAAAAGGGATTTATCGCACTATATAGAAACCTACATTTTGTCATTGTCATTTGTCATTATCATTACGCGAAAGCTGATACTAGCTCATGGGTCTTATTACTTTCTCATTTAAATATTAGATTAATGTGCGGGTTGGTCACGCCCTTCCTATTAACCCTGTTATAATCAACAATAGTATAACAGAGATTAATATAAAAAAATTTTAAACAAGAGAGAATTATAATGAAAGTTCCTTTATCTCTTAGGAAATGCAGTGTTAAGTGCTAGCTAAATAGCTTAATAATATTTGTAACGCCATTTGATTTATCGTAAATAATTAAGATTTATATCCCGTTAAATAAGCATCATTTAGTATAATATTGCATGGCCCGAGTTCAAAAAGCCAAGGGAAATGAAAAATGTGTGGCGTATTGTGGTAGAGAATTGTTTAGTGAAACAAGTTTTCCTAATGATAATTTTGTTGTTTTAGTGTCAGTTAGAATCGGAGTTGTGGGCTAGACACATTTGGGAAACTATTGAAAAGTGTTTCGGAGCTTTACACCTTAATCGGTTTAGTGCTAGATGCATTGTGAACTCCAAAGGATTTTTATTGTGTTTTAAGGAAATCCTAAGCATAGTTTACTTTATTTCGTAACAGTTCTTCAGATTCAGGAGAAACTTAAGACTACTATCATGCGATGTATGAGATATTCGACTGCAATATAAGCGGTTCGATATAAAGGATGGATGTGGCATTGTGCATTCCCAAAAATTCGCGAAAGCTGACCATTTCATTTCCCAAAAGCGAAGAGTTCCTGCCATTCATGAGTCTCGAAAATCCGGATCTTTGCAGAAGGTGATCTCTTGACAAACTTCACGATGAAATGAGTAGCTCCGCAACAGCTCCGAGGCTCTGCCTTTTTAGAGCTCCATGGTGATTAAATTCGCTGGAAGGTACGGGCTGCTTGTTTTAGTAAAAACTTGAATGTTGAAGATCAGCAAAAGGTGGAGGGTTATTGGGTTATATAAACGGTCTTAATTTTCTGTCGTCTGGCTGCAGGAATCTGTGAGCAGAATCGCCTTCGCATTCATTAATTTTTCATACTACTCTTCATTTGGGTGGTTACTATACTTCGCAGTTTTTCAGCATTAAATGGTCTTGTTTTATCGTTTAGTGGCGACCGACACCGACACGAACGGAAAATTTAGGATTTTTTACCAAAACTAATTATTGTTCATAATTCTTAGTCTTCTACAAATTGATGTAGTTTATAAAGTTTTAAAAGTTCTACCGCTAAAGTAACCGTAGCAAACTGATTAGATTCTAATATAGTTAATCACAAATCAAGAAGTACATAGTTTATAGAATCAAGTGCAATCACTCATATTTGTTAACTAAATCTTTTAAATGCAATAAACTGAAGAATTTATAAAAAAAATAGGTATCATAGCAGAAAAAGTTAAAATACAACGGAATATGAATGTTTATAGTCATATTTAAATATTTACAGTAATTTCTATTTCAAATTGATGTAACATGACTTTATGTTTTTTATTTTTAAGCATTCAAAGAATAACATATTTTAGTTTAAATAGCGCGGAAGATCTTTAGCTCAGTTATCTTAGCAGCTTAAATATATTTTATAGAGCACTGAGGCAATAAAATAACCTTACATTTAAGTACCAACTTAGTGTAGTTTGTAGAAGCAACTACACATAAAAGACAGACATTTCATAATAAAACAGAATTGCCGTGTTTCTTGCTTTTTTCGTAAATATAACACTTAACCGCTATAATAATTGTAGTCGTGTTGGTTTGTATTAATCTGGACTTTTTATATAACTTCGTAAAATTGTAAATAGACATTACAATACAAACATTACAGTTAAACTATATTACATATTTGGTAGTCACTACAATTTAAAATATTACACCTGTTTATATATTGGTTTCATCCGGTATAAGTACGCATTAGTAGTATTCGTTGTTGATGTCATCAATTAAATACAATTAATGATCAGCAACATATCTACGAATTTAATAAAATAAATGTATATAAAAATTCATAGATATAAATAAAG
>JAHWXV010112507.1:0-11559 GCA_024586415.1 Phrixothrix hirtus
ATGTAAAATAAGAATAATAGACTGACTGAATGATGAATGACTGAATAATTTATTAAGTGGGCACGTGCCCTTATGCCCTTTAGAACGAGCCGCCACTGGTGATTGTATATTAGTTTTATAGGCTGGAACACGAAAGAGACGTTTAATACGCGATCTATGTGCAGCCATGTATAATTGGGCAATCGACAACAACGGACAATCTATTCTACTGTTTATTCATTTGTAAATGAAGTTTATACCTCCAACCAATTTTTCTTACTTATAATTTGCTAACTTTAAATTTCGATCTAACGTTATCGTGTCCATTATTATTAGGATGCTTATCGTGTAGATTAAAATAGAGATATTTCATGAATTTATTTTGTAACGTTTCGATTTTATTTTGAAGAAAGTTTAAACTGGGATTCCACATTCCACACAAATTCAAATGTTGATCTTATTGATCCTGGATTTAGTATTTTTAGAATCTTTCTAATTGTGTCGATGATGTTTTGTAGTCGTGACTTATTGATTACTTTTGGCGGTTAATGTTATAATTTTACACTTATTGATGTTTAGTATAATTTTATTTAATTTGCTCCACCTCACTACAGTATTTGTTATCTTGTAACGCGGAATAATCTTTAAGATAATTTACTTATTTGTATATTGACATCGTTCGCAAACAAGACATTTACTATATTATATAACAAAAATTAATAAGGGTCCTAGGTCGCTACCTTGTGGTTCACCTGATTTTCCTCAAAATTTCCACCAAAGCATACCACTCATTTGTATAAATTGATATCTATTTTATAGATATGAAGAAAATAAGTATAATAAGTTAGGTGAGAAGCCAGGGAGATGTAATTTATTTAATAATATGTCATAAACAATTTCAAGTTAAAAATCTTCATTTAGGAGCAAATTAAATATTTTATCGTAATCGAGTAAAATGGGTTTATCCTATGTGTCGTTAAGTTTAAAAGTATGGTACTGATTATGAACTAGTAGCAATAATTAATTATTCGTCAACAATCTAATTTATTTATAATTAATTAAATTCGTAATTATCTAAATCGTCATTACGTTAATCTAATAGTGCATATAACAACTGAAATTACAAAATAATTGTTAAAAGGCAAACGACACCTTCAGTTGCATTAAGGTATCATATTTAAGAATTGTGCATGACGACCATGAAGCTAGGAAATAATAATTTTAGTGATAGACTATTTGTATTTCTGTAGCAGTAGGTGCTAGAAATAGAATTAGTCTCTAGCAGGTAAGATTTATAAAACTCATGTACGGAGGAAAATTTATACTAATCATGAGAACCTTAATTAACGACGAACAATTCAAGTTCTATTGGTTGTTAGTGAAACTTACAATGAAAATCAGAATACTTTCAACACTTCAACATAAAATATCAGAAGATACCAAAAAATCACGTATGTCTTCATAAAGCTACCATTAAAGAAATGTTTTACTTGTTAACCAGACCCATCGTAATATAAACGTCGTTATAAAGATAAGTTAATAGTTTAACTTATAATCTATTATAAGTGACCGTTTATAAAACCACTTAATTGAAGCCATCCCTAGTACAGGCCGGCGGGTCATCCAAATATTTACAGTGTGAGTCAGCCCACGTAGGCCAGTTTAGGCACTAGTTGCATTGGGTAAGCACAATGAAGTAGACGTTAATTGCATTTCTATTTTATTATATTATAATTTGAGGTGTTTATTCAAAGTGGCAACCATAAACGTTATTTCATTAATTTAAAAGATTTTAAACAAACATTATGTTTTTTGAGATAATTTTTGTAAATGTGCGATTATTTTAAATACCTTTCTTTAACAACGTTTAAATATAATGGTCGCTACATTACCGGACAATTATTCTAGAAAGTAATAAGATCAGAGAGGAAAAGCTTCCCCGCCATTACGAGGACAAGACTTCCTACTGATATTTAATTAATAACCGAATAAAAAATTCAAAGAAATCGGACCAATTCATAATAGACTGATACCAAGGAGGCGTTCACAAAAGAATTTGATAAGAAACTCGAGATATCAGTGCGACCTGCTGCTGTTGGGTTAAATGCACTAAAAGCTACAGTGCGCAGAATTATAACCAGATAACTCTATAAATAAGTTTACAAACTTATGACAGTGCAAATTCTACAAGAAGAGGGTTATCCTGCCTGTTAATTGATAAAGATACAAATGGCAAATGGCACAGGCACTATTGTCTGTTGACTTGTTTCGATGTAGCAACGCACTGTTTAAGTTGAAAAGTTAATACAATTGCCATATTCGGAGTACAAAAAAGCCTCAATAAAGATGGCAACAAAACGAGATTTACCAATTGTTAATGCATGGTGCGCGGATAGAAAATTCTGCATTATCAGGTCACACCTTTTCAATGAGCTCGCCTTCAGGGAAAAATATTATTTAGAAATGCTTCACAATCTTTTATTCCTAAATTAAAGAGATTAAATATTACGAATAAAACCATTTTCCAGCAAGCTGGGGCAGCCTGACACTATACGATATACGTACGAACGCCTCAAGATAACATTTTCATAGACAGGTGAATTGGTAGAGGAGGTGATTTTACGTGCCCACTTCCGCAACCTGGGGGTCTTATCAAAACTTAAAATCACCTCTTTTCAATAACCTTAAAATTCAAAATCAAAAAACAATCACACTGCTCATCACTAACTTCTAAACGTTTTCCGGTATATTGCAAATCGCCTAGTTACATTGAATATGTACATAATATGAATTTCTAATTACTTTCTCTTACCTGTATGAAATATAGTACAGAGAAAATTTTCGATGCCCAGTTTTCATCGGAAATAATTGTTTTCAGGTCTCCTGAGTCCGAAAAATATATTTTTAGAGATTGGCCTGTGTGTGTGTGTGTGTGTGTGTGTGTGTGTGTGTGTGTGTGTGAGTGAGTGCGTGTGTGCGTGCGTGCGTGCGTGCGCGCGTGCGCGTGTGTGTGTGTCTGTGGGTGTGTACGTGCGTGCATACGTGCGTGCGTGGGTTCGAGCGAGCGTGTGTGCGTGCGAACGTGCGTGTGTGGGTGCGTGCGCGCGTGCGTGTGTGTGTGTGTGTGTGTGTGTCTGTGGGTGTGTACGTGCGTGCATACGTGCGTGCGAGCGTTCGAGCGTGCATGCGTGCGTGCATGCGTGCGTGCGTGCGTGCGTGCGTGTGTGTGTTTATGTACATGTGCGGTCAATATAGCTTGAAAACTAAACATCGTAGTAAAGTGAAACTTTATATTTGCCTCTACTATCCTTCTGACATGTCTTAATTAGAATTTTGTTAAAATAAAATGACCGGAAATGCCATTTTATTCTTGCGATTTTTAGGTTTTTTGCGATTTTCTCGAGAACAGTTTCAACGGTTTTTTAAAACTTGCCAAGTTACTTACAGCTATAACGCTCTTTTACGCGAGCTAATCGATTTTTTTTGAGAGATTTCGTTGAAGCGTTATCGAGAAAAATCTTCGAAATTAAATAGTGTGGCAAGTTAATTGAATGGGTGACCGTTGCCATTATCGTTCCCAAAGTGAATATAAATTAATATTTTAAATATTTGTGTGTATTATTTACATACATAATCACTGTTTATTTAAATTTATACATTATTTTTGCTATAAATTAGGGTAAAATTTAATTATAAAGGTATTACTACATGATTTTAAATTAATTTTCAGTGTATGTGTATAGGGAAGTAATTAAAGTCAATAACTTCAAGTTAAATTAAAATGGGTAAGAGAAAGTCATGTATTATCTCACACTATATATTTTTTATAATGTTATCAATTACAATTTAAAACTGTGCTAAGGATTATGGGACACAATGTGTTGGTGCATACACCAACTAAACTACGTTTTGTATGTGTTGATTTCTTCATGATTCTTAAGAGCTCAGATAAAAGAGCTACTCGGTCATACGACCGCGTGTCGCGAATATAGCCTTCTACCTAAACTCGTACTTGCTGTAAGATTTGTTACAAAGGGACTGCTCGGTTGCGGTATAGGATGACGCAAGCTAATAATCACGTGGGTCGTGGAGAGTAACAGCTTCGCGCGATTGTGTGTCATCACTAGGTGACATTAAGTGTTATTTAAAGAAACTAAGTCGGCGTTGCCATTGAAAACTAATTAAGATATATTGCTGAATAAAATTGTCAGGCTACATTTGAAGCATTCCATTATAGGGTTCCTTGGTTATTAGGCTAGTTCCGTATTTTTGAAACACTGTGTATATATCTCGGTACAATTAACGCGGGGCATGTTTTAGACAAAGATTGATGGACGAACAATCTCTGCTTTTCGGTACTTACTACATTATTATCTTTGATGTTTAATTCTCTTAACAAAGTTTTAGTGATAAAAAGTATGTGATGAATGTATGTTTTAAACTAGAGCGGGAAAAACCTCAGTTACCGAAACAAAAAAACAGTTTTTATAGTTTTCCTCAAAATCTATTGTCCGACACATGTGGCGTTTCTCAAATGTATACAGACATTCTAAAATTTCATTTTAAGATATCTTTCATCTGCAAAGTTTTGTATTTTTAATTATTAAAGGTAAGATAAGATTTTTTCTATAGTAAAATTTTCAAATTAAATGTCTTAATGTGTCGAGTCATTTAATATTGAGCTTTATGAAACATTGGCGCCTAAGTGAATTCTTTAAGAGACAGGTACCAACACACAGATTTGGAAACATACTTTGGGTCGAAAATGTAATCTTCGCTTGTGCAATAACAATGCAAGATTGAATTTCTTATTCTTCCATTATCTGCATGCTTTTTATAAAGATAAAGTTATTTAAAACAGAAGGACATACATGAATACAATTACCTTAAGTTATTTTGAATCGAAAGCCGGGTTATTTAAAAATATAACGGAGAATCGATTTGTGAAATACTTTCACTTATTTCTCATTTCTAATACTGAATATAAACAATGGACATGTATCCAAATGAAAGTTAATCTTTTGATAAACCTCGTGTGCTATTCATTTATGTCTATTAGATTTAAAGCACGATATAATTAGTTGAAAGTCAGAAGTTACCTTTCTTCCGAAGAAGAGAGGCCGAGCATTGAACGAACTTAATCACTATGGCATATTTTATTTATATTCATTTGCGAATCTATACCGTTTTGTGTATGAAATAATATTGACGCCGGCCGATGTGAGGCTTTCACTTAACACCGAAATACCTATTCCAGTATGAAATTTGTCCTAAGAACTGGTCTCTCGAGTCTCCTGTTAGTTTTGCATGTGCCGACAATGCATTTCCCCGTCTGTAACGGATGAAGAGTTTAAATATTAAAAAACAAAGAAAATAGCATATTTATAATGATGACTAATACATGTTAATGATCTGAAGCCTAATAGTGGATCGGGTTCACCGAATTAAAGCGAAAATTATTATATACGTTATTGATCTTTTAGTGATTATCAAAGTCAGCGCCAAAAGTTTAAAAAGAAACGCCGAATGGCGAGAGGCGATAAGGGCAACGTTAGAAGGCAGACAGAATGCTATGAAGGTGTTTAAAAGGGAGCGATAGTCCAAAATCGTTTTAAAAGTACAGAAAGTATATAGAAATTCAGTTAAGTTACCTTGAATTTTTAGTATTTACTCAATAGGTTATTAAAATTTTGTAAAAGATGAACATTATATTTTTGTAATTACTGGATATCGGTTGCTTACATATTAAGTTAAATTATTATAAAGTGTTATCCGGAGTTATTACTTTATTAATAAATTATATGCTTTTAGTGTGGCATATCTGATTATTTAAAGGTTATAGTTAATAGAGGCAAAATTATTTTACAATGATATTAATCCGTGTTTTAAAAAACCGTTAAGGTGTAAAAGTTAAAGGTTTAAAAATATTGATTATAACAGAATTATGAAAATCTCTATTAAACTTATAAACATATATGTTACTAATATATAGTTTTCTTGCTTGGTATATCACTTGAAAACGGGTAATTTAATAAGAAAATATAGCACGATTTTGAACGCTAAATGTCGATTGTTTCGAATGGAGTTTATAGCGTGCTGAGTGAAGTTATTTGTTTTGAGAAGAATCGCGTCGGAATATACTTTCTGAAACACTTTGTCTTGTAGACAGATGGAATTATCCGTTTAGTTTCCTCTGTTCGCGTAGTTTTTCTCGCCGCGAAACGTCGTTGATCTATTCTACTGTCTCATTTCCGCATCGCTTTCGGTCGCTACCGCCGTTGTTGGCTTCTTCCTGTTGTTGCCTTGCTTTTGTTTCCATTTGACGGAGTTAATGAGGCTCGAGTTCGTCATTCTTTTTAATTTACGCCATTTCGTCAATGATCCGTTTTCGTATCATTTGCGAATCGCTCGGCGGGAATATTCTAGGTTTTGAATGCCATATTGCGAGCATAAACCGGAATGACAGTCGTAACATTTTATTTATCGTACACAATTGTAAACTAGCGACCCGAAAATACGTGTTTTGCTCGGTAAATGCGATGCGGTGCCTAGTTCACTACATTAATAAATTCAAAATAAAACTTGTCATACACAAACAACACCGCGGATAATAAAATATTGATTAATGTTCGTAGTTGTGAGCTTTACAAGCCAAGCCGTAGTTCACCGGCAAACAGTAGTTAATATAAAAATACTAAATACATAGAAATTCTTGATAGCATCCCTTTTAGTATGTGGATATAAGCAATTTATAGGTAACAGATATACTTTAAGAAAACCAGGCTACTAGAATACATACGTTGCGAGTTTATTGTTACATTTAATGAGAACGTAGTAGCTGGTACAATAAGCTCTGCATTAATCTATATTGACGTTGTAATGTGCGGACGGATTCTGTCAACCGCTGTTCGCTCACGACATCTATCCGCATATTGTAGCTTGATTATACAGGTAATGAAGCACCGCTACCAATAAATTACTGATAATGACTCACTGCTAATACTCCTGTAACGGTGCCATTGAATATTCTATAATATTAGATGCCAATTGAAATATTTTATCGCAAAAACTTGAATTCAATTTTAAAATTAAGCAGCTATATTAGGCAGTAATTACACTTTCTTAAATAATTACAATTTAATAAACACTAGTGTTTTGCAAATAAAATATAAGTATTGTTTAATTAATTTTAATTATCATTTGCGTTGAAGTGTGCCCAAATATAACATTAATATCAAGGCAATTTAATTTGTTTCAAATCAAATTTTAATTGATATCTTTTATAAAGCACGCGAATAATAAGTGTTTTACATCAATTTTTGAATAAAATTCTAGAGTTAAACGTAATTACAATGATACGTTGATCTTTGTTTGAAAACTAATATTTTACAACACTAACGATGGTGATTCTTTATAAACTAAGATGGAGACGAGGAAGGAGAAATAAATAAGACACATCGATGAAAATAAATCTTGTCCTTCAAAATAATCTAAAACGACCACCTGAAGCGTATCTCTTAAACTTTTTACCGCGAAGATTATTTTTCAAATTAACAAATAAATAACAATCGCCCTGCCCTAGACAGTAGATGTGAATAGCTAGGCGTGAACGACCAACTTTTCAACAGCAGTTTTATGAACAGATGCACTATCGTACATCGGCAGAAATTATATGCATGTAGTTTACACTACCTTTCACCCAAGCGTAACTGTTTCTCTTTAGCTGTTTTGAGAAATGAAATACCTGCTTTTTTCCTTCTCGATCTATTTAAGCGAAATCGGTACCATAAATGATACCAAAGAAATTTTTGTTGCTGTTTTCAAGAACAAGTAAAAGAACTTTTCATTTTTCACAATGTGTCGGAAGAAGCTTTGGTCATCTATTTATCGACCTATTCGAGAGTAAAGTATTTATGCGTCACGCTTTTTTTCGACTAAAATTTGAAGATCTAGATTTTTTACAATTCATTTTAATTTTCGAGATTTATTAATTTCAAAACATCCTCTGGTAATTTAGTAAATTATGTAAAAATTAATCTATGTGCAAAATTTGGCCAAAACGTTTAAAATGGCAAACGAAATAATTTGACACAGATTCAAAGATTTATTTCAAAATTTCCTTCGGATAATTAATTTGAAAGTCTAGCTAATGATTTACTTTTGAGGATCTTAAATTAAGAGGTCTTTATAGTTTCATCTTTTTGAAATTACATTAAAAACTGCTTATTGTATATTGGGTTGCATACCATAATTAATAGAATGCAACCTCTTCTTAATTATTGAATTTATTGAAGAGTGTCAGTCTCACTATAATGAAACGCTTCGTGATCAAATTCAGAACCGTACTCAAGAGAACGGTGAATCAATAGACAGTTAATCTTTTCCATTGTCTCGCTATTCAGTTATTGGAAGCAGATTAACCATGGATTGTTATAAAAAATATTCTTTCTTATAACTTACATTAATTTTCAGTAGTGTGCAACATTTTGATTTCTGAATTATTAAATCTTTAGTTTCCTCATAAAATTTCTCTTTCTTTAGTTCCGAAGTTAATTTGTAATCTCTAGATACAAAGTGCGAATTGTGATCACATCGGACACCTTTCTTCTTTGGACGAAATTTGGATATGTTGTAAACAATTAAAATATAAGGGACCCTTATGTTTTTCATCTGCTCTTAAATGGTTTTATGGAGTAACAATCACCATCAAAGTTGAATCTATTGCGACCATTTTCACAGTTTAACAATGAAGCAGAAGAACAATTTGAATGGAATAAACACCAAAATAATTGCATTTATGGTCAACGAAAGCTAAACTTTTTTCAACACTGTCCACTTATTTAATGAATGAAAAAGACCCTTAATCAAAATAGAAATAGACGAATACTCTCACTAATACAACTAAATTTATTTAACAAATATACAGGGTGTTCTAGATATAAGAAGCATTATTCTGAACGCAAAACTGTAAAAATTGTTAATCCAAATTAAAAAACATATTTTTTTGTAAATTTTGGAGTGCAAATTTATCATGGTTACGGGCCTGCATGCGCTTTACCATGAAACGTATTTACGCACATAAATACTACTTTGTTCTTGTTTACATTTACTATTAATGTACCTTTTAGGGTTCTGGTCGCTAGCTGTTTCAGTAAAAATTAATCTAACGTATTGCATTAAAATCATACAAATTTGCTTTTACTAACACTATTACTTATTAATTATAAGTTATTTATGGATTAATTATTATAAAACGTATTTAATAAATATCTAAAATTTACATAAGTTTGATCCACAATAATTTATACGTAGATATTTGGTACTGCGTACAAATTACGTTCAATTTTACGACATTTATTTAAAAAATATTTTTAAATTTAATAATGCAAATGTATACATATTAAAAATGGTATCTATTAAGTGAAAACCTTATTTTCATTTTAAAGAAATTATAAACTTGCAGCATCAACAGATCACTAGAAATTGTAAGGAAAAGAATAAAACTTCTTATTAATTAACGTATAGGGTATTTATAATAATCGACTGAGAATTATTCATGCTCTGAAATCGTATGCGTTCGTTCAGCTGCGGTCAGTAGCTAAAGGTGTATAACCGATCAGTCATTTATTGTTAAAAAGCAGGAGCGGGATGAAAATTTTAATTGCAAATATTTCAAAAACTACGCAATTTAGATGCATAGTTTACAAAAGTTTTTTGTCGCGCATATTAAGATGTTCTGCTATTAAAGTAATGCACGTTATATTCACGACACCCTGTATACGTCGTAAGGCATGTTAAAATAAAGTTTAAGTATTTCTTTTAAATGGCCTTTATACTCCTTAATCCTATGTTGAACATTTTAACTAATTAATTGATGTACTTTATATATATATATATCTGTGTGTGTGTGTGTGCACGCGTGCGTGCGAGCGTGCATACATGCGTGCGTGTGTGTGTGTATACATACACGAGGTATGATCAAAATCTATTTGGATTGGATTTATTAAAAAAAAACTACAACACTTACAGGTATATAATTTAATCACCTTCAAAGAAGGTATACACTTAGATAGGTGCTGTTTCCACTGTACAAAGCAAGTTTTGAAGTCATTTCCGAAATAGCGAACGGCTGCCTCGTCGCATTTTGGTGTATCTCCTGAACATCCTAAAGTTGTCGTCCTCTCAAGTGGTATTTTATCTTTGGAATGCTAAAAATTATATGGTGCGAGATCTGATGAATATGGTGGCTGGCGGACCTGTGGAATGTGGTATTTAGTAAGACTCATCTGCACAAGCTGAGCTGAGTGCGCAGGTGAATTATCATGATGGATTTGCCATTCGCCACTCTTATCCAACGCCGTTCTTTTACGGCGTACTGCGTCCCTCAAATGGCGCATGACGTGACAATGATGTTACTTATTTATTGTTTGACCTGGTGGAGTGTATTTGTGGTTCACAATTCCCTTATTATCGAAAAACACAGTCAGTATCGTCTTGATTTTGATGCGGCTCTGTCGTGCCTTTTTAGGTCTGGGTGAGTTTGAGTTTTCCACTGTGAAAAGTGAGCCTTATTTTCGGGATCGTACCCGTAAACCCATGACTCATTTACCAGTAAGGATAGTTATTAAGTTGTTTTCGACGCGCTCAAGCAGGTCACGAGGCACGAACCCGCTTCTAGTCATCAGAGAGCAATTTTGGAACAGATTTGGCTGAGATGCGTCTCATACCCAAATTATCCATCAGAATCGACTACAATCAACCGAAAATAATACTAAAGTCTGCAGTTAACTCACAAACAGTGATTCAGCGATTTATTAACATAGCTGCGCGCACCCTTTCCACAATACGTTCACTTTTATTGATTGCGTGGCTTCCAGAACGCGCATCATTTTCAATACTCTCTCTGCTATCTTTAAAACGTTTATACCACTCGTCAACGGTGCGGTTCATGCATTTCTCCCCATATACGGTCTGTAACTTTAAATACGCGTCTTTGCATGTTTCACAAGTTTTTGACAAAATTTGATACAAATTCGTTGATCACTTTTTTCGGACATGACGAATGCGATAAATAACAAACCCGAAGAGTTAGGTTGGCGTGATTTGCAGCTCGTGCGTGGTATGTTACCAGGTCAATTTGCATGAAGCTACTACCAACTGAGGCGCCCGACTCTAGACTTATATCACCAATTCAGATAGATTTTGATCACATCGTATATACCGTATATACAGGGCACCCATTTTATATCGCCGTGCATGGGTAACGTCTTTATTAGAATAGATACAAGATTGATTGAAATATCAAAAAAATCGTTATTTTGTTCAAAATCGATTAACTTTGCAGTAGTGTAAGTTATATAAAAAAAACTGAGTTTTGTGTACCTTTTTGTTTAAAATTCAATAAGTGCAACATGTATTTTGTAAGAGTAATAATTTTCGAGATATGACATAAACTTATATTTTTTTAAATGTAAATAATAGTTAATTAACTTTTCTTTTCGTAGAAAATAGTTTTTAAAAACTAAAAATAACGGAAGTCACAAGTTTATTCTCTACTGTAAGGAACATCACAACATGAAC
>JAHWXV010112525.1:0-11189 GCA_024586415.1 Phrixothrix hirtus
ATATATATATATATATATATATATATATATATATATATATATATATATATATGCTGACCCAATATTGTTGGGCGTTGAAGAGAGATAGTTCAGATACAGGAGGATCCGAAAAGCAGCCAAAAAAGAGGAAGTTCAAAAATTAATGTAAACTTTTTCTTGTTCGAGAGCAGTTTTGAAAATATGGCGAAAATGCTTTAGAGTATTTTAAGAATGTATTTGTAAAACAATTGTCTTTGTATGATCCCTAAATTAATAAGAATTTGTTTTATGTAAAAATCTGACGTGCTAAATAGTAACAGATATTATTTTTAAAATCAGACCGGTGATATAATTAAGGTTACTAATGCTATAATAATGATGATTAAACACAAATCGATAACTGGTCTATGCTTGATGTAGCATAAAATAATGATTAAAGCCCATTTTTTCGCCTATACGAAGTTAGCCCCCCACTTTTCGAATTAGCTAATTTCAAGGATTGTGCTGAATTTTGTTAGGTTTGTGCTAAATTATGCTCGAATTATGACCATAATACGAAAAATGCGGCAAGAAATCGGAAAAAAACATAGTTTAGATCAGTCATCCCCACTTTGCATAATTTGGAATTTTCTCAATTTTGCTAATTTTTGCTATATTGTGCTAATATTGTGCTAAAGTAATATTTTGAAAAAATAATTACAGAAAAGTTACACCCAAAAAACGGTTTCGAGGATATAGGACTAAAGTAACGTTTGAATTAACATCAGCCATCCAAATGTTATACAATTATATATCTGAGTTTTGCTAATGTAGCACAACTCAGCGCAATGGCCAATTTCGCCAGCGCAACGATATAAAGGGCATTTTACTCTAAGCGCGGCCGTTCGCAACGGCATTCTATGCCCAAATTTAGATGTTCTGGTAATGAGATGGCAACCAACTTGCATATATGAGTTGTGCTAGCGTAGAACAACTCAATACAATCGTCAATTTCGCTAGCACGATGATATAAAGGGCACTTTACTCTTGAGGGTGGCCATTCGCAATGCTATTTTATGACCAAATTGGGATGTTCTGCCGGTTCAATTACAATAAATTACATATCTGTATTGTGCTAGCGTAGCACAACTCAGCGCAATGGCCAATTTCGCCAGTGCAACGATATAAAGGGCATTTTACTCTTAAGCGAGGCCGTTCGCAACGGCATTCTATGCCCAAATTTAGATGTTCCGGTAATGAGATGACAACCAACTTGCATATATGAGTTGTGCTAGCATAGCACAACTCAGTACAATCGTCAATTTCGCTAGCACGACGATATAAAGGGCACTTCACTCTTGAGGGTGGCCATTCGCAATGGCATTTTATGACCAAATTGGGATGTTCTGCCGGTTCGATTACAATAAATTTCATATCTGTGTTGTGCTAGCGTAGCACAACTCAGCACAATGGCCAATTTCGCCAGTGCAACGATATAAAGGGCATTTTACTCTTAAACGCGGCCGTTAAGCAACGGCATTCTATGCCAAAATTTAGATGTTCTGGCGATGCGATGACAACCAACTTGCACACAGTTGTGCTAGTGTAGTACAACTCAATTCAATCGCCAATTTCGCCAGCACAATGATATAAATGGCACTTTACTGTTGAGAGCGGCTATTCTCAACGGCACTCTATGTCCAAATTTCGATGTTCTGACAATGCCATGACTACGAACTTGCAAATATGAGTTGTGCTTGCGTAGCAAAACTCAGTACAATCGCCAATTTTGCCAGCACGACGATATAAAGGGCACTTTACTCTTGAGGGTGGCCGTTCGCAACGGCATTTTATATCTAAATTGGGATGTTCTGATGGTTCCATTACAATAATTTGCATATCTGTGTTGTGCTAGCGTAGCACAACTTAGCACAACCGCGAATTTCTTCAGAACAACGATAAAAAAGGCACTTTACTGTAGAGCGCGGCTGTTTGCAACGACATTGTATATCCAAATTTCCATGTTCTAAGAAGCCAATAATCACCAAATTGCTTATTGTAATTGTGCTGGTATAACACAACTCAGCTTTGCAATTTAAGGGTAATAGAATAGTCAGAGTATCGCTAGTACAACACAGATATGCAATTTTGTGGTTATCGAATCGCCAAAACACGCTCATGTGTAAAGTGTCCCTTATGTCGTTGTGTTGGCGAAATTGGCGATTATGCTAGCATAGCACAAATCAAATATATAATTATATGACATTCGGGTGGCTGACGTTAATCGTTACTTCAATCCTATATCATCGTAAACGTTTTTTGGATGTAACTTTTTCTGTAATTATTTTTTCGAAATACTACTTTAGTACAATCTAACACAACTTAGTACAATTGAGAATATTGCGAAATATGCAAAGTTGGGGGACTGGTCTAAAATATGTTTTTTTTTGAGTTTTTGACGCAATTTTCATATTATGTCCATAATATTCGAGCACAATTTAGCACAAACCTCGCACAATTCAGCGCAACTTTTGAAATTAGTTAATTTGAATAGTGGAGGACTAACTTCGTATAGGCCATTTTCTTTGTACTAACAAAATGTTAAAAAGTTAAAACACGCTGTTTGGTAGAAAAATTAACACCACATATTTCAGAAAACTAGAGAGTTTCTAATTTAAAATTACAAAACCTTTAAATAGATCAACTTATGCTTAAAATTGGAAATGTAATAAAATAAATAATCTTCAGATTTATTTTAGTAAAATTTACTGCAATCAGTCAGCGTGACTTAAACTCAACCCAATTATAATTGGTTTGTTTGAAAATAAAGTTAAATTCCTTAGATAATTCTTTTATTTAAGATTTATCCCAGAAAACAACTGGTCGACTACCATGGGATGCAAATGAATTGACCCCTCTCTTTAAAAACAAATAGAAAAGGAACTACTGAATCAAATTAAATAAAGTAAACTCACCTGGATAGAAAATTTTATTTTCCTTAAGATACTTAAATTTTACAATGACATGCTTTTTACTTTTTGCTAAATTAAAAAGAATGTCATAAAGAGTGTGTTTTTCAGCGATTTTAAAAAATTCTTTCAGTTTATCAATTAATTACTCGAAAAATATTACACAAAATTCATTCAAATTTTAACCATGGATACAAAAAGTCATACTAAATTTAAATTAATTTTTGTAATTTGATATTTTTGTTAGTGTTACTTTTATAAGATAAAAACGTAATGGTTGCGTTTTAGCATTCTAGCATACATAGCGACGAATTGTTGGTATCAAGTGATAGTACTTGTTAATTAGTCAATAATTATGTAAAGAAGTTTATGAAATCTTTGAAGAACAACCTATAAAAAATGTTTAAAGTTTTTAACAAGAGAGCGTCACAATACTCCAGCGCAGTGAGGTAGGGTACGCTTTAGAAGGTATAACTGTGTTATGTTTAAACGAAGTGGCATATTATATCGTACTGCATGTTCATTGTGTACCTGCTTATATATTAAACGAA
The DNA here is from genome assembly GCA_024586415.1 of Phrixothrix hirtus. Lineage (NCBI taxonomy): Eukaryota > Metazoa > Arthropoda > Insecta > Coleoptera > Phengodidae > Phrixothrix > Phrixothrix hirtus. The sequence continues at coordinate 3,479 of JAHWXV010112525.1, forward strand.
ATCTATTTATTTGTTTATTTTAATATTGATTCAGTTGTAAATATAAATCTTGAGAAGTACATGTTTAAAAATAACAGGATGCACAATTCATAAATAACTATAATAAGAAGTCCATAATATAACTTATTTATATTACGTTTACATATAGATACGCAGTGTACCGCACATCCAAGGCCAGGAACTGAACGGCTAGCTTTGCATTTCGTTTTATCTTCGCAACAAAAATAAATACATATATTTGTCCCTACTGTGAACCACAAGACAAAATAATATTAAGATACCATTTCACTCATTTTTATCTCAATTTGATTTAAGCAAAAATTTATTACGACTTCTAATAACTGAACACCTTCTGTTCAAAAAAAGGTTTTTTTATACGAAAATTATACGAAAAAGGTTAATTTAATTTATATATACTATAGCTAATCTATAGTTGTATTACTATTTTAAATTTGAAGTAATTATTTTAATAAATAAAAAGGTTACAGCAACTTAAAGTTGACTGTTCGTTTGTACAACCGTAAAAATTGCATTTTGAAGGAATCAATTTTTAAGTATAATTAATTTATATGGGATTAAGCATTAATTTTCCACGCCATGCCTTTTTTAATTTTCAGTTTCACCCGACAAATTTTGTTTATTTTTATTTAAAGCCATTTGCACCCGATAATAATTGGCGAGACAAATACATTTTTGCGAATATTTCACCAGGAAAACTAATTTCAAACATACTATTTCATCATTATTTGAAAATTTCACCACCTTCGATTTATTCATTAATCGATGCTCTAATTAATATGTTAAGAGGGAACAAGAATTATCACATGATAGTTTTGTACTCTTTAACTTCAATACCGCCCGAGGTCTACTATTAATTCGGTAAAATGTACTTTAGATTTTCAAAAGAACTTTTGAAACGAATATCTGTTCGGACCGAGGCTCCTGGGCACGCGTAATCGACGAATTTTACCTTATGTTAACAAGAAACGTGAAGGGGGAAAAGTTTGTCCATCCTCGCAATATTTTAATCTAATGAAAATCATAAATGATATTTAATTCTTGACGTCATGGTAAATTACATAATAAATTGTTGTTAAACAAAAGCTTTTGTTACAATGTAGTGATGTAGCAAAAACTCCTGCCATTTTAAAATGATAAAAAGACTAATTTATGGTGCAACTTCACTATTACACTGTCCATAGTTCTGAAAGTTTTTTAATTCCTCTGGAACATGTATTTACCAGTAACTCTTTATTTTCAAATGTTTTTCCTTTCAGAAAATTTTGAAGCAAACGAAACTAGTTGTTTGAGGTGGAGATGTCAGATTCCAACTCGTTCAGTTCTTCTTAGTGACTCGTCATGTATAAAGTTGAGCATTGTAATGTTGAAGTATTACTCCTTTTCAATTTATTAGTGCAAATTCTTTTAGACGCAAAGCTTGTAGCCGTTCTAATTGTTATGATCTGGTAACATATCGAAACGTTTAATACGCCTAAAATTCCACTCTACAGACATCACCCAAGAAAGATTCTTGGGTGCAAATTGATTTTCAGCACAGGTTTGGTGATTTCATTCTTATCTACCTACTCAGGCTGTCGCTTTAAGATCATTATATATCAACTTTTCATCCCATGTTCAAATTTGTTCCAAAAATGGTTGTCAGTTTTTACGCAACAAAAGAGACTTGCATATGATTCCTAAACCTTGCCAACAATTTTAATTAATTGGATATTCCTTTTTGTGGACGATGTAATGCTATAGAAAATTTTTGGTGCACCGCTTGAAGGTTTTGAGATAAAACATCACTTGAGCCTCTTGATCAAAATGCGATACGCACTCTCGGCTAGATTCAACGTTTGAAGAAAAGCCTACACGGAAAGTTTTGAACCAACTGTGGCATTTCGTAGGCCTGCAATATCTTCAACAAATTTATCGCAGGTTTTCGCACCGCGGAAGTTGAATTCGTATAGCATAACTCAGATGCTCTACATCTGCTTTATTTTACTTCAATTTTTTCTTAAAACCGCCTGCTAAATTACTTTTGAGGATTCGGCTTAGATGGTATGTGTGTCAAAATTTGCGGTAGCACTAATGGATCAGAATAGAATTTTGTGACATTTAGTAATGACATATTCAGATCAATTTAGAAGGTGTTGTAAAGCAAATTTTCTACGTCTAATCTAGAACAAAATTTTTCTCACTTTCTGTTGCATGAGATTTTTCAACTGCTTTTAAGTATTTTTCCAGTGCTAATATCAAAAGTGAAATCAGTTTTCCTTTCTATGCTATAATTATCTTGCAATTTGAATTTTCAGATTTTCTTCGAAAACGCTGGGCCATGCATGGTAGTTTGTTCCTCTGCCTGTAAAGTATTAAAGTATGACACATTTCCGCATGGTTTATTAATTTATAATGTTTTAGAAAGCATCGAATGACTTTATTCACTCAGTCAATACATTGAATACTATCGTTGGCAAACCTTAGTGTCCTGCAAATTCAATGTGTCCGCTTCTATTAGTCAATCCGGTCTCTCTGCCGTGACCTGTCGCAATGACAATGCCAGCTAAGGCAGTTACAGCTTAAAGCTGATGTGAGACGTTTAGTCTTGTTCCATTATAGAGAACGTTGCCCCAGCCACAAGGAAACTTGATTATACGCTTTGTATAAGTCTTCTCAAGATTTGTAATCTATTTTATCTTTGTTTCTTGTATATAACGAACCCTCAAGAATACATTCTTGCCTAAAGAAGTAGAAATACTGTGTTCTGATTCCATCTGTTCCTGCTATCTCAGTTGATATCAGCTTGAAACTCACTCACGACCTTACAAATACAATCACTGAAACTGCGGAAAATTCGAATCTTAAATGTGCTTAATTGTTTCTCAAATTTCACTTATATATTGAAAATAAATCTGAAAACCTATCTGAATTAAATAATGCCTCTTTTTTATTTTCTAGATACGATCATAGCTTCTTCAAGTTAAGGAAAATGTCTAAATAAACTCGATGCCATCTGTTATATATGTGGCACATACATATTAGCTCGTCAAAGGCGGAATATAACATCGTTCGTGAAACGTGCCTATAAAACCTATTTTGAAGTTACCCTTAGAGACCAAGATAAGAAATGAGCCCGGCATATTGTATGCCATAATTGTGAGGAAATGCTGCGTGATTGGACAAAAGGAAAACTAAAGGGTATGCCTTTTGGGGTTTTTATGATTTGGCGTTGTTGATTGTCGGGGTTTGGCAGTGTGAGTAATTAAAAATAAATTACTGTATTTGAGTGTTGAAGCTTACGCAATCATAGGTTTTAGGATGTTCGGCAATCAAACTGTCTCGACTTGTTATTGATACTAAGACGGAGGGATTAAGTCTCTTAGTTCGGAAAATTGAATGTACTGTACCGATAGATTATTACCTGAAACTGATCTCAGTGTACTTTACTTGATTTATTTACTTTTAAACATGTGGGTCTCACCAAAACTGTTATTTAATTTATACATTTATTAAGCGTCAAATTTAAAACACAAATATAAAAAAAGTGCAAAATAAATTCTTACATCTACAAAGGAAATACAACTTTACTACAAATATCGTTGTCTAAACAATTTCAATGACCCTTTAAGCAAGATCCCTTTAAATATTAAAATATGCCCAAATGGCATTTGTTTAACCTTTTCTAAAAGTATCCAGTTGCAGGTATAAACTTTGCTCTGAGTAAAATTTACAATAATTTTAACTTTAAATAGACATTAAGATTTAATTAAAAAAAACTTCTTTTGTAAAAAATTTATTTAGTTTTAAAATTCAAAGGACTTTCACTTATGCTATAATATTTTGGTTGTTGCTATTATCAGAAGATTGGATGATAATTTATCGTCTTTCTGTTTATTTCCATTCAAACAGAATTTGACTTTACGATTTTGTTTCCATGCCAATTTATGTACTGGTTGGTAAATATTCGATATTCTACCTTTTTCGAGAGAAGCGCGTTGTTAAACGAAAACTCACGTTTTATAAAATTATATTAAATTTGATAAATTTGCTGACGGCGACCCGGACACTTTAATTTGCTGCTGCTATCGATCAGAGGATTTTCAAACACTTAGATATTTATGCGAGCAGTGATCTATTGGGATTTTACATGTTCACCATCAATCGATCTACTTGCGAGTTTTCCGCTGGTTGCTTCAATTCATCACCTTCGCGCTACGTAAGTAAGATGATTTTTGTTTGTAACTTACGGCTTTTATAACTTTTTTAAAATTCCCTTCCTGATCTGGATTGACCAATGAAAGTCTCTTAAATTCAGAAAAACGGTGTGCGTGCCTTTCTGGATAACCGTTTGAAGTTCCGTTAGATATTTGCATCCTTTCGTAACGTTTTGAAGTTTTACAGCTTCGGCTAATAAAGTATATGATACCCTAATTTTTTGAAGATTTCTTGCTTTATGGGTTTATTGTTTGCAAGACCTTTCGGTGTTAAATTATAATTTGAAATTTGTCCCTTCGATTTTAAATTCTTTGCACTATGAATTATATATTCAAACGGAACACTTTTTACACTTCACTAAATATTCGTTTTATAGTCTGAGGACTGCTACAGTATTAACTTAGAAATACAGTTAGGTAATTTCTGCTTAAAGTAACATTTTAGAAATTTGAAATAGGTAATAGCTTGTTTCAATTTTCTAATGTGAGAACTGAGTAATTTTTATACATGTTAATTACGAGGGTCTAACAGCGTGAATCGAAGGACCATATAAAGGCTACCATGTTTACCTTGTCAGTACGTAAAGTATTCCCACAGCAATACGACTTATTCCGCATTTTGGGGAACTTCTTGTTCCAGTTTTTTAAGGGACTTCCCTATTCTGAAGATGAAGAACATGAGCATTCTGATGAAGTTAGTGTAGCTTGTGATATGGTGTATGAAGAAGTGATTGTACCATCTGACATCAGTGAACCATCGGGTCCTCAGATCTCTAGCCAACCGGAATTGAATGATTTAGTTCGTGATTTGAACCTCTCTAAGAAATCAGCTAGGTTATTAGCCTCTAGGTTGCAAGAACAGCATTTATTGCACCCTTCAGCAAGTGTCATATTTCCGTAAACGGGAAAATAATTTTTTGAATTTTTTTCAGAGGATAAACACTTTGTTTACTGCCATGATATCCCAGGTCTTCTTACTAAATTAGGAATGCCCTCTTATCATTCAAATGAATGGAGACTATTTCTCAATAGTACCAAACGCGGTTTTAAGTATGTTCTCTTGCACAACAGGAATATTTATGGGCCCATATCAATTGGTCATTCAGTTCATTTAAGAGAAAACTATAACGATGTAAAAATGATGATTGAATTACTCAAATATCATGACCACAACTGTCTCATTTGTGTGGATCTCAACATGGTTAATTTCTTGCTTAGACGGCAGAAAAGGTTTACAAAATTTCCATTTTATTTGTGCATGTCGGACAGCTGAGTGCGAGACAAACACTGGACATGAAAGAAGTGGTTCATCCGTGAAATCCTGGAAGTAAGCATGCCAAACATTGTCAATCGCAACAAAATAATTCTTCCTCCGCTCCATATTAAGCTTGGCTTAATGAAGCACTTCGTCAGATCATTGAATTCTGATGGCAATTTGTTTTTAATTTATAGTTTCTGCTTGTCCTAATTTGTCATTCGAGAAAATCAAAGCAGGTGTGTTTAATAGACCTCAACTTTGTCCCCTTGCACATGATGCGGAATTTGTAAGGAAGATGAATGACCAGGAGAAGGAAGCATGGCTGTTTTTAGTGGAAGTTATGAATAACTTTCTTAGTAACAAAACGCAGCTAACTATTAATATCCGGTTGGAAAAATGGTGTTGCCTTTCCGAGACCTTGGGTGCAACATGAGCGTTTAATCACCTCGGTAAATTTCCCAAAAATCTCGGGGCGGTTAGTAATGAAAAGGAAGAGCGCTTTCATCAGGACTTGCAGACGATTGAATAGAGTTATCAGGGATGATGGAACAAGAATATGATGGCGGACTATTTCTGGGGCATAAAACGAGATTCCCCTGAGCATATGCACAACCGTAAAGCCTACAAGCGCAGATTCTTGCCTGTATAGAATCTAGGTGAACATTGTATGCCATCCAAATTAATTTATTTTTGCATTGCTTGTATATATCCTTGTATATATACAAACAAATGATGAAAATATTTTCTATTATGTATACTGTGACGGAGATATTCAGGGATATTTTGTTTTTCAACACATAGAACAACATCATTACTCGTTAAAGTGCATTTTAGAAAATACATTAAGGTGAAAACCATGAAATGTTGAATTGCAAAATAACTAGTGCTTAGAGATTTGAAATCAGCACACTCAAATTAGTACAAAACAATTGTCAATGACAATGCAACAAGCATTTTATTTTGCAGTATTATCAATGCAATGATAATTTAAAAATCTAGCGCTGCAATGGAACCACGCTAAGCTATCTGAACTTGCCTAGCTACTACTTCAGGCTGAGCTTAAGAATTTTCCTGAAAACCACATTTGCAATGTAATAACGTATTCACTAAACGCAAATTTGTTCGTGGGTATGTTGATTTTACGGGCGGCAATTAAGTAATGAGACTGATGTGAAAAAAAATCACTTATGTTTTTAGTCATCTTTAGTGTAATCGTCAAAGTAGTTCTCTCTTGCTTACACACACTTCTCCAGCGCTTCTACCACTGCTGGTAACATTTGTGGAACTCTTCTTTTGGAATGTTCTCCAAGACTCTCGTCACAGCTTTTTGGACATCTTCTGTTGTTTGAAAATGGTGTCCCTTGATCACCATTTTGATTCTTAGAAATAGAAAAAAGTCGCATGGAACGATATCGGGCGAATAACGTGTAGTACTGAAATGCGTTTTGAGGTTAAAAATTGCTGAAAAGACAGTGCAGTATGGGATGGCGCATAATAGTGATGAAGAATCCAATCCTCAGCAATGTTTGTATGGACACGGAGGACTCATTTTCGAAGTCTTTTTACAATTTCTTTGTAGAAATATTGGCTAATTGTTTGGCCAGGAGGCACTCACTCTTTATGAGCAATGCCATTGGAATCGAAAAAGCACACAAGCATGCATTTCACTTTTGATTTCGACATGCGAGCTTTTTTGGTCTGGGTGATCCTTTTAAACGCCATTGGGAACTTTGACGTTTTGTTTCTGGATCGTACTCGTAGAACCAATTTTTATCACTAGTGATAACACGGCCCAATAAATCTGGATTGATTTCCACTTGCTCTAACAAATCGACTACCGCATTTTTCCGTGTTTCTCGCTGTTAGTCTGTGAGATTTTTGGGGACCATCTTTGTACAAATTTTTCTCATACCTAGATTTTGGGTTAGTATTTGACGAACAATTCCCCAATTGATATTGAGTTCTTGTGCCATCATTTTAACGGATAATCTTCGATTAGATCGTACAATTTCACGCACCCTGTCCATGTTCACATCAGTCCGTGAGGTTGATGGTCGTCTTCTGTGGTCTTCACCTTCAACATTCGTTCTGCCTTCACAAAATATTTTATGCCAACGAAAAACTTAAACTCTTGACATAACCTCATTTCCAAAAGCCTTCTGAAGCTTACCGTAAGTTGTCGTCGCATTCTTACCCAATTTAACACAAAAAGAAATGGCATACCGTTGCGCAATATTTC
>JAHWXV010112557.1:0-10542 GCA_024586415.1 Phrixothrix hirtus
TTGAATTTGGCCTTATTCAAGAGATACGGGAAGAACTACTCAAAACTACTGACACTAAAATTAGGGTTAATCTATATTTAAACACCGTCAACGCACGTATACGTCTACGATCTCAACAGAAGATATATATTAGTGGTCTCCCCTCACATGGGAAGGTTTAAGTTCGCAAAAAAGGGCTGGCGCCGGGACATGTCCTAAATTTTATTTCTCGCCGGTCGTCGGTGACCATTTTTTTAGTGCTTACGCCTTTCGAAGGCCAACAGTAACTAAGTCAGAAAACAATAACAAAAAGGGGTACCTTAGTTTGGTTCGTCGAATTACCCAAAATGGTCCGTTGTGATGGCTTATGGGCTCCCGCGCTGGTCAATCCCCAGATATACGCCATTTCATCTCTTAGGTCGGGTCTTCTAACATTTTATACTATGCTGAGTCCCTAAACACATCGAACGTTTTTCTTTTAACACAGAGCCAACACACGACCGAATTTATTACACTAACTACTCAACGAATTCGTACCAATTTCGATGTGTTACCGAACACTATCAGACGCTGACAATAACGTTTCTCTGTCACACTTACTGGATTGATTAGATTCTTACTCGACACGGACGTGAAAGAAACGCATCTATCGAGTTTTTATCCGACCGAATCGCCCACCAATTTATTATTCTCCCTGCTTTTTTTGTTTTCTATTTATTTCTCCCGTTGTCCTGTCAATAACGCCGTTTCTAAGAATGAAATACATGGCGGCAACTTAAAAAAATAGAAGATTTGGTTCTTTATTCGCGGAACGCCAACAAAATCTGACAAAATGATTTCTACTACTGCTTCAAGCGTATTAAATCGCGCATCCGACGATATATTAATTAATTGTGGAATATGTTAATTAAGCAAATTAAGTTACAGGAAAGCTGTTTCTCCTTGAGCTTATAGATAACAATTTCATATGAATGCTCGCGATGTAAAGTCAAAATCCAGATAACGTTTATACCGCCTTTGCTGGTAGAACATCTCGTCTGAGAATTCAAATAATTCAAACGAAAATTATAAGGGAGAATTCACCCCATAAGCGAGAGGTGATTTAATCCTTTCTAAAATTAATATTAAAATTACCGCACTAAATCGAAATATATTTATGGCGTTTCTTAATTCAAATTTAATTTCAGACTAACCGTACATTTAAATACACGCCGTGCCATGTCAAAATTACGAGAAACGGAACGCTCTGTATACGATTCACCGCATTTAGTTAAAGCAAATCACAAAATGTGTTTACTTGCATTTCTAGTTTTGAATTCAATTAATGAACAAAAATGCAATTTTCGTTTGGTCAAAAATTATTAATAATAACACTCACCGAGGTGCGGGATACACTTTGGATCCCATCCGTACAGCTGTGAAAAGTCAGCTACCGGAAAGACCTCTCCGACAGAAATCCTTAGGTGGATGTCAGGCGCCACAATCAAAAGATTGACAGTGTTTCTGGTACACAACTGCCTGTGGGTCTTTTCGATCCTGTTGGCTATCTTTCAAAACTATAATTGCTTTCAGTTGTAAGGTCTCTGGGGTCAGCAAGTTCCTGGACGTTGCGTCAAATTATGTATATATGCTTCCGGAACGCTCAATAGTCGCTGGGTTCAGCGAGGTCCCTGCTCGGGCGCCAAACAGGTAACGTGCTGTGTCTTTAAGCATTAAAATCTATGACGAGGATGTTTGGCCAGTGTTACAAATACCTCGGGTTTAGCTCTTAAGTCGGAGATTGGGTCAGGACTGTACGTTGGATTCTGCGGAATCTAGCTAAAACTTACTTCAATTATGTACAAGATAGGATTATTTCAAGGTTGCCTCCCAGTGTAAATCAAAGCTTATAAGTTCTACTGATTTAAGGTTGTTAACTAGGTTTAATTTTGTACATTCTGTATAAACATCTATGTCATGACTCTTGTTGTAATTAGTTCAATTAACCCATTTGATTTTTAATTTAGTTGAAGCTCGTAAAATGTTACTTTTATTTGTATTTTATTATGTAGCACTGGAAATGTACTTTACTTTAATTTAGACTACTTGCAATTAATTTAAACTCAGGATAATTTTCATGAATTGCCACGGGCCAAACAAATTTAAATCCTGCCAGGATTTATAAGAACTTCCCAAGCGGATTTAGCGACGACTAACTTAGCGGGAGTAGTGGATTCCCAATACTAAAGATGTTTTGCGTGGCAGTTGCTCGTGAAGAGTTATATTATATGAAATCGTTAAAAATATTGAAAGGGCGCCACTAGCTTTGGTTGGGACTACAGCTTTATTAGCCGAAAAGCTAGAAATGGCAAGACAGAGAAGAAGGATGTTAATACGAAATTGCTACGAACAAATCATTGAGTTATGCTAGGTCAGGCGTCGTGGTTACCTAAACGCTGAATACAATGCTTCAAGACGACGATTACATCATTTGCTTGCCTTAAAAATTCCTGAAATAGAAATATAAATCTTATGCTAATAAAAGTACGTTAACAGATAAAAATAAAATAAAATACGACGTGTTTAACAATAATTATAATGAATAGAAAATATTAATATGTCACAAGAAAAAATTCAGTTTAACCATTTAATATTTTAATTTTAGAAATAATTACTTAACCAAAATAAGAATTACGGAGGGGCCCGCGCTTGCAAAGAATACTAGTTACCATTTAAAAGATTATAAATTTATATTACTTAAATAAGTATGAACAATAAAATTTCTTTATAATTAAAAATTCAGTTAAACACTCAAAAAGATACGATCTCTTGAACTTCGGCCATTTTCACCGATCATTTTAATTAATTAGCTAAAAGTAAACTTACGTACACCTTAACTTGCATGAATTGGTTGTACTACACAACGAAGGAAACCTTCCGTCTTCGGTAATTTACTTAATTTCAAATTTTCATTTTTAAATGCAATTCCAGCATTGAACACCAATGGAGGAAAACGTGCTTTTACTGGTTCAAATACTAAGACCTTGATTTTCTAACTCCTTGGGAATATCAATTCTACACACAATTATGAAGTATCTTCTTACACAACGAACGGAAGTTTTGTTACTATTTACATTTTTAATAAACCAACATGTTTACCACTCGAATCCTTTTGTTGTATTATCAAACTAGAACGCTAACCAACCAAAACGGAAACGGAAAACTGTTCACTTACGTAAAACTATCCAATCACAAAATTGCATTTCAAAATCGCCAATAGCATAGTACAAAAATCCCTTGTCAGCAAATTCGCATAGTAACACGCTGATCTCATGTATCTACGTAAACTTTTTATGAAAATAAAGTAGCCAACAATTCTAAAATCCTATTTCTTATTTGAAATTATTCTCAACAAAACAAATAAATAATTAACATAGGGTTTTATTATTATGAGGCAACAACAAGGATTTTATTAAACTAAATATCAAAAATTGATTTATTTTAACTTAAAATTAGTAAATGATTATGTTCACGGTTACAGGTTACAAAGCATACGAGGTGCATTCACAAAGGTTGATAGTTTCTAATTTACCTAAACGTATATTAATTAATTTTGATGTGTTATACAGAGTGATGCAAATATAAGGAGGCGTTTTACAGCATGTTATTGTGAACTGTGTTTCACTTTGATATTTATTTATCCTTACATTTGCAACTATTTACCTGAACAGAGCTTATATTACATTTGTAATATAATCATTTATTAATTGTTTGGATAATTATATTCAGAAATAAGACTTTGTAACAGAAAAGTCATATATTAAACAAAATAAAGCTAGTTCCACAATGTTTGAATTTTATTATAGGTACGAAGTCGGCCGTTTCTCTTTCAACAACTGAACGTAGATGTCGTGACAATGCACTGTTTTATGCGATTATTAACAATCGATATAATCGATTCACCCCTCTAATCTACAAAATAGCGTTTACTAGCGATTATCGGATAATATTATGTTTTAACTTTGTTATTTTCGCGAGTGAAATTTGGTTTAGGTAATTATCGTTTGATGTCAAATTATTTGTAATTGACTTAGGATTAATTAGCGGATCGTGGCCTGACATCCACCGAAGAGTTTCTGTCACTACGTGGCGGTGACCTTTTCACAGCTGTACGGATGGGATCCAAAGTGTATCCCACACCTAGGTGAGTGTTATTGTTAATAATTCTTGATCAAACGAAAATTGCATCTTTGTTCATTAATTGCTTTAACTAAATGTCGTGAATTGCTTACAGAGCGTTCCGTTTCTCTTAATTTTGAAATGGCACGGCCTGTATTTAAATGAACGGTTATTCTGAAATTAAATTTGGATTATGAAACGCAATAAATATATTTCGGTTTAGTGCGGTAATTTTAATATTAATTTTAGAAAGGATTAAATCACCTCTCGGTTATGGAGTGAATTATCCCTTATAATTTTAGTTTGAATTATTTGAATTCTCGGACGAGATGTTCTACCAGCAAAGGCGGTATAAACGTTATCTGGATTTTGACTTTACATCGCGAGCATTCATATGAAATTGTTATCTGTAAGCTCAAGGAGAAACAGCTTTCCTGCATCTTAATTTGCTTTATTAACATATTCCACAATTAGTTAATATATCGTCGGATGCGCGATTTAATACGCTCGAAGCAGTAGTAGCAATCATTTTGACAGATTTTGTTGGCGTTCCGCGAATAAAGAACCAAATCTTCTCTTTTTTTTTAAGTTGCCGCCATGTATTTTATTCTTATAAACGGCGTTATTGACAGGACAACGGGAGAAATAAATAAAAAACAAAAAAGTAGGGAGATAAATAAGTTGGTGGGCGATTCGGTCGGATAAAAACACGATAGATGCGTTTCTTTCACGTCCGTGTCGATTAAGAATATAATCTTTCCAATAAGTGTGACAGAGAAACGTTATTTTCAGTGTCTGATAGTGTTCGGTGACATTTCGAAATTGGTACGAATTCTTCGAGTAGTTAGTGTAATAAATTCAATCGTGTGTTGGCTCTGTGTTAAAAGAAAAAAACGCCCGTGTGTTTAGGGACTCAGCATAGTGTAAAATGTTGGAAGACACGACCTAAGAGATGGAATGGCGTATATCTGGGGATTGACCAGCGCGGGAACCCATAAGCCATCACAACGGACCATTTTGGGTAATTCGATGAACTAAACTAAGGTACCCCTTTTGGTTATTGTTTCCTGGCTTCGTTACTGTTGGCCTTCGAAAGGCGTAAGCACTAAAAAAAAGGTCATCGACGACCGGCGAGGAACTAAATTTAAGCCACGTCCCGGCACCAGCCCTTTATTTGTGATCTTAAACCTTCCAGTGTGACGGGATATCACTAATACATATCTTCTGTTGAGATCGTGGACGCATACGTGCGTTGACGGTGTTTAAATATAGATTCACCCTCATTCTAGTGTCAGTAGTTTTGAGTAGTTCTTCCCGTATCTCTTGAATAAGGCCAAATTTAAGGGACGGAGAAGTTATTCTGTAACCTTTTTGTAACCTGTTGTTTGTGTGTATATTACATAAGCCCTTATAGTTGTCAATAGACATATCTTGTCATTTAATTAGACTTTTATTTCTGACAGTAGAATAAGCTAATTGATAATATCTTGCATTTCAGAGGATATGTACTAATTAAGGCCCCCCTGTAGACCGCTATCAAAATTGACGCCAACCCTTGGGATCTTATCGAAAAGGCAACCCCGGAATAAATTAATAAAGGGCCTAGAGAACTGCTTCTAGCTATTCTGAGAATAGTTCGATAACTAGAGCGGCCATCTGGAATAGTGGCGGCCTCTTTCCCTTGCTATACCGCGATTTCTTCTAGAGCGCTGATGGTGCTGGTGTAATTCTTCGGGACCCTCCCTCCTTCGACGAGCTAGCGGCCACCAGTACTGTTGTTGGGCGTAACGCCAAAAGCGTTCGTGACAAAAACTGCTTCTGATCATTAATAATTAACAAAAATAGTTGTACCGGCTTAATTACCTGAATTAACAAAAGTGAAAGTTATGCATATTATAGCGGTTATTAATACGAACTAATTCCTAATAAAATAAGTTACATTTTAATCAACACAAAGCAATTAAGACAATTGAAATAATGTAAAAATTTCCATTAATAGCAAAACTAATGTAGGTTTATCTAATCTGTCCTGGCCATTCCTGTTATTTATGGGCAGAGTTCAAACCCCTTGACCTACATAGGTAATGTTTTGTTTGCTGAAGTCAAGACTCTTGAACTGTTGGATTAATAGTCCCTACAAGAAACTTTAAAATATCTCTAACCTTAAAATTAACAAATGCAACGGTAAATAAAAGTAAATAAATGAATAAATAAATCTGATAATCAGTTAAAAGCTCGGTAATTATATAAGTAATAATTAAATGAAATATATACAGGATGTTTTAAATTAATGAAGCGGTTTTTTAACTAATTTTAAATAAACGAGCCATAAACAAGCATCAACTTTACCCTAAAATTTACTAATCTCAATATGTACAAGGGAAACTTGCGGCTATGGCGTAGGTTCATTGTTGAATTTAGGATGTATGCAAACTCCCGTCTACGTTTAGATTTTGAGCTAAAATATTATCATGAATATAGGAAACCTATGCCAAAGACGTTGTACTAAGCAAATGTGGACTTCTTGGTTTACCTTTGCTTTATAAGTGAGAAAGGACTATCGCCTCAAATGGAATCCAGTAGCACTAGCACTAAGTCTAATTTCAGTAATATTTCTCATAAGTCTCAAACTTTTAGTGACAGTATGGCTAACTGTTTTTCCCGGGAAAAATATTATTCCAACAAAAGAAAAATTAGATTGTGTCAACGTCCTTGTTTTATTTTATTAATATCCATTTAATTGCAGGCATTTTAAATTTTGATCTTTCTTATCTTACGCCATTGACTATGATTTTGCTTTCATTTTTAAAGCTTTGGGATTAAATTGTAATAATTTTTGCATTTACAGTCTTAAATGTGTTTATAGTTAGTATCACTAGTGCAGAAAATAACTTTTCTGCAAAGTATGAGTAAAGTGCCCACAACTCCGCCTGTCACAAATGAGTACTTGAAAAAGCATTTTCCGAAGTTTGAGAATCTGCGCGTATGGATGTTTCTGTGATCTAATTTTGAACGAGAACTACCTGCGGGCAGCGGCCGTGGGCTAATTAAAAATAAAATAAATTGTGGTAATACCGATTCTGTTTATCTACCTGCAACCAAAAATTCTATAAACAAAGCACCGTTCATTTTATGTGCCGTGTCTTAAATTTCGGGTTTGTACGTATTTAAATTAGTTAAAAACATTACTCGAATTTAATTATTTTCTCTGCATTGATAATCTTTGTTTTTTTAGGGATATTATTTATTTGTAAGAACTTTGTAATTTATATGTGCCTTATTCGGCCATATATGTATTACAAGCAAGTTCATTGCTTGTTTCATTAACCTAACTTTCGTTGATTCAAAACGGATTTAATAGTACAGTATATAGATACAGGGGGCATCATAGAAGCTCCTTTAGAATTTTAATTAGCAGTGTCTGTCCGGTAACCGTTTTATAAGCAATTTTGATCTAGCCTTTTGGTCTAGCTATTTTTACATACTTACAATTTTCAATTCTGTTGCAGGTAATGTTTAATATACAAGGTTCGTCAACTTCATTGCAGTATGCCGACATTAATTTCGAAATAGGAGACGCACCTGTGACTTATCTACAGGGTGTTTGAATGTCGATATCGTTATTTCCCATACTCAAAAATACTAGATGACTTAATCGACCTTCGTTCATCGACGTCGATCTATCGCTGAGCATGTCTTAAATTCATTTTGATACGGGGAACTGGGATCAAATATTTAAAAGGTACAGTAGGAGGGTTACTCGAACTCTGCAAATTACTGAAAAAACTAAGGAAGAGATAGGATTCCAATACACCACTAAACTAAAATGGAAATCTTACATCATCAAGAAAAAAATCTGACATCTTGCTAAATCAATTATTTGACCATTTGTAATCGGAACTACTTATACGCGAAAAAGAATAATTATCCCAATCCGTTCCAAATTACACTAGGCGATTGTAACGTGGATGATATATTAGAATAGCTTAGCTTAAATATATTGATTGTAAAAAGTATGTTTAGCTTGCTATAATTGGAATGGAAGGCCTTCTCGTAAGACCTTCCATTCATCGGCTAGATACTCTGTGGGTGGTTCTATCATGGGTTCGTTACAGTATGAATTTATAAAGGCACCTTGCGAATCTTACAGGCTTATTTAATGATGGGGTGTCAGAATTTACCTTTATTACGCTAATTTTTTCGATTTTGTACTTATTTTAGAAAGGAATATAATAATAATATAACAAATTTAATAAAGTGTTTCTTTTACAAGCAGTTGACTAAGCTACTCAACGATTTATTCTATAACATAAGAAAGTATTCTCACGGTATATCACCTTTTGTCTTACTATTCCTCTAATGGTTTCTTCGTGATAGTTGGTCTCCTTCCTGGGAATTCATGAGTTCATAGGCCGTCGATGGCTGGCTGCGACAAAAGAATTCTTAAAGTAGCATTTGAAACTAGAATTGTGAAGTTATGTACTCTATCAACTAATAAATTCATGCAAAAATCTTCAAATACTTTTTCCTTGATTATTCAATTGCTTTTAAGACTGGATATTTCTCCCACATCAATATAAGAACATTAAAATTTCACTAAATAAATAAATTTAATTATTCGATTTTTAACTTGTTTATCGGATGCAATTCTTGTTTCCGCAGGTGGCAATTTTCAAGATCGCCTTGTTTCGAACATTTGATTCTAGTCGACTCTAGGTTATTCAGGATAACATTAGTACGCCCTTTCTAGGCGAAGCATGCACTCCTGGACTTCTTAGAAGATTTATTTTTCTCTCCTTCTGTCTTTAAGAATCGGAATACTTAGGAATGTTCTCCAAAAATAAATAAACAAAAAACGGGGGATATACGCTTGTCGACGCCTTCGATTTAATTCTAATTTCAATTATTAAAACTTTAATTGTAGTTAAAGTAGTAATTATTATCAATATTATCAATATTCGGTGTATTTTACTGTCATTTATTAAAATATTTTATTTTAAATTAAATAATGTAATAATGAGACGCCAGTGCTCATTTATTTCATGTTATGACTGTTTCTTGATTAAATTCGCCTTTTAATATTTATTTTTTGTGATTAAATATGTTAACCTATCTTTTTTAAGTAAGTGAATTTGTAATTCAAGGTCATCTGGTTTATTTCAAACTCATATTATTCATTAAAAATTCCTACATTGTAATTCGTTGGCCTTACTTGATCACCTTCATTGATTCCAGGTGATGCTATTTAAGCGGTAGAATATTTTTAAAACGGTCTAGACTTTCGTTGTAAACACGACGACAAAGGGCATTTTACTAACGGCTACTTGTTTTGTGGCGTTTCAAATCGTAATGAAAGAAGTTACATTCTACCCGGTGATAGCTCTGTCGTGCGAGGCGGGTCCTGGTGATATCCTCAGTAAATCGAAAGGTTTTGTTCGTCTGACTTCGCGGTCAGTATATCTGTGTAATAATTATTTACCATGGGACGTCGTTTGCTAAAATAACGTCGTTCGGACTTTGATCATGAAACGAACTATGATAATATTTAATTGATGCTCGTTTCGGTTCTCGGAGGTATTAAAAAGAAAGGTAGTAATATTAATTTATTTACAAAATTAAACGGAAATTGGAACAGCATATTTACACAAATCAAATCAAAATTGTAATAGTTATAACGGGGTAACCGGATCTTAGGCCTCAGGTGGTAGAGGTTAATGCCGTTTTGGTTTCTGAAATCGTTCGATGCTCCCGTAGCGTCAGTTGGAGAATAGGAGGATTTTAACGTGGTATTGGTAGGAATTGAACTGGAAATTCAGAACGGCTTTTATAAGTCAAAGTTTGAGTAAAAGTCATAGTATTTTTGGACGCCACCTTATCTGTTGGGACTTTACGATAAGTCATAGACCGCTGAAGACTTCTGATAAGGACGATGAACTCCAATCTAGAATGAAATGGTGATAATCGCGAGACTTACTATGTACTTGATTTTTTACACGCCACTGGAGAAGTTGTATCAAGAGTATTATTTTAAAACTTATAATTTGTGCACGTACCTAATTATTTAAACCTTTTACATTCCTGTAAGAAAATATATTATATTATGTTCCTAAAACTAAAGACATTTAAAATAAGATGATATGGATTCGGTTTAGATAAACAATTATAATCACATAAAATATTTACAAGTCTTTTCCACTAAAGTTCATGAATAATTTAACGGTAGTAAAAGAACAGCTTATCCTAAATTAAGTAATTGAAAGATACGGGGATACCCAAACAAAGACTAAATGCTTAAATATCGTAACCTTAATTAATTAACTATCAAGAATAAACTATTGACCCCTTTTCGTGACTTAAGGTGGCCCTAACAATACTTCTTTCATTAAGTTCAGTTTAAATAATCAA
>JAHWXV010112662.1:0-27295 GCA_024586415.1 Phrixothrix hirtus
ATATTGTGTCTCTGATACCGTAGTTATCACTTACGGTATTGTAAAACTATGCAGTAATCTATCAGTAAATAAGTTTGGCAATCATGTACTGTTTGTCCATCATAAGCCCCATACTGAATTTGGAGGTGCGAACGGACTATAATAACAAATTATTTTTAAACTACTGATAAATACAATTTCTTTCAATATAATGTTGCAATTGCGATTTTTAAACAATCCCATAGGTTAGATAATTGCTTTAGTATTTACTTTCCTGAATTTGAATATTTACTGATGTAAACTGTTTACATAATTTTATAAAAAGGAAGGTTTTCGTTATTACTATTAAAATCTAAAATCACTCTACAGCGCACTTTTAAATGATGAACCGTTAATAATTTTCCCAAATTAGCGAAGACCTTACAAAGTTTAAGAATTCAGAGAAAGTTACCGACTCCTAAAACTGTGATTAAGTTTGTTAATCAGGTCTATTGATAACAAACTAAGGTCAAAAATTTTGGTGTCAGATTTTTAAAAAGTTTAGTGTATAGCACAGTTAAAATGAAATTGTTGTATTTTTTAACATATTAAGTTTATAATCGCTCTCAATGTCTCCATTGTGCTCACTTGTGACAATTGTGATCTGTTGGGATATCTAGTGTTGATTAAATTCGAAGTACTGTATAACTACAATGGTGATAAAAAGTCTTGCATCACCGTAATGAATCGCCTAAACTTTGAATAAAACACAGTTTCTGGCTATAAACTAAATTTTTTTCAAACCAAATAATTATTTTATTCATGTAACACGGATGTAGGATGAGAAACAATAGTCTATCAAATTAAAATCATAAAATAAAGTAATAAAATACAATTTGCAAAAATTGATATATTCGATAATTTAATACAATGAAATTGAAAAAACATACAAATTAAATAATTTATCACTCGTGTCAATATTTAATTGGCCACCCTTTGTTTTTAATCACCAAGGTACATCTCTTCGGCATGACATTAACTAATTTTTCCAGTTCCTCCACAGAAACGCAGCGATATCGGGCAGCAATCAAGATTTCGATCAACTTAACTTTTGTTGTGGGTTTACGTTTGGAAATAATGTTTGATATCCTCTAGGATAGGATAGGTCGTGAGATTGTGGGTACCAGTCGAGCCTTTTCACTTTATTAGCAGCGAGCCACACCTGTACACTTTTAGCTCTACGGAATGGAGCATTGCCGTCTTGGAATATGAACTCCTCTTCACCAAACAAATCTTTTCCACTTCTTAACATTTTGGTTTCTAATACCTCAATATATTTGGTTGCATTCATCATACTAGACACAGCATGTAAACGGCCGACGCCAGTAGCAGACATGCATCCCCATATCATGATGGAAATGGGATATATTATTGTTGGGAGAATGCAATTTGGTGCAAACTCTTCTAATGGAAATCGCCTGACGTATGAATTTCCTGAATGCTTGTTTATAGCGAAGATGGATTCGCCACTAAATAATACCATATTCCAATCTTTTGGGGTCCCATCACAATGATTTTTCGCCCAACGCAAGCGAAACAGTCGTTAAAGTTTTGATAACAGTGGCTTCTACCGTGCTTGACAGTCTCTGAGTCCAAAACTTTGAAGCCTCTTCCTCACTGTAGAGGCGTATATGCTTATTCCGGTAGCCTGGGACCACAAGTTGGTTAAATCGGTTGAATTAAGGGTCGGATCAGTCAAACTTGTCATTTGAAGCATTTTGTCATCTCTGATAGACGTCCAGTACGAGGCCTATCTTCTATTTTCCCGTTTCCTTGTTCCAATGTATTATTGTATATTCCACGTGAGAGCTGATAAACTTCATATATCTTTTATAAACAATTCTATTCTTTTACAATTAGTTATCCATCTCTGAGAGGTTTTAAATGTTTCCACTTGTACTTTTTTATTAGTTTTTAAAACCCAAACTGGAAATCCATGTAAACAATTAAATTTTCATGTAAACTGAATATAAGGCTAGTGTGTGTCTTTACCAGGCTAAAAGTTTCGATGTCGAAATTTTTAGTGAAAACACCTCTAGTCACCTAGTTGGGAAAACAATATCTTTAGAAATTGGTCTGTGCCTGAGAGCAGGATAATTCAAAAACGAAAAGTCGTAGATGAACAAAATTTCTTATTTAAATCTATACCCATCCGTGTATGTAACTATAATAATTTTGTTAAAATGGGATAACTAGAAGTGCTGCTTTACCATTATTGTTCCTTAGTTTTTCGAGATTTTCTCGAAATCCGCTCTAACGATTTCTTTAACACTTACTAGAGTTCTGATTTCTTTGACTCCCTTTTTCCTGAACTGTCAGTTTCGCTAACAAATTGTGTTGAAGGGAGTAATCTGAGAAAATCTGTGCTGTTAAGCAGCGTTTTGCGTCTCGAATAATTTGGATGGGTAACCGTTGCAATTATCGTTTCAAAATCTACGTAAATAATATCTCAATCATTTGTGGACATAACTTGCATATCTATAATATATAAGAAAAAGTCATGTCTTTAATTAAATTGCAAACTGTTGATAATTACAGATACTCGTAATTAACAATTGTATTACAGTGTTCCGTTTTAGAAAGAGTTAAAGGATTAATTGCGGTCGGCTAATAACAAAACTCAAGGGTAGGTTCGGCTGCAGTGAATTCTGCCTCAATAAATATCGGTTTCAGGGCCCCAGGTTAATCAAGATTAGCCTATTGAAAGATGAATCAATAATGGCGAAAAATTTTAAAACGATGTTCAAACGCAAAAGGTAAATGCATTTTATTAATTACTAATCACCGTGTATTCTAGATAACTGGGTGCAGCAAACAATGAATATTTAAATTTTTTGAATTTCGTCTCAGGTGGATTTCATTTGCTGTTTCAAAAGTTTCAATGACCTTTTGAAATGAATTTTTACCTAACTACAGATTATATATACCTTTTAATATAAACTTTTCTTGTATATATTTGTGGATCAAAAACCAGATTAGAGCAAATAAATCAGTCTAACACTTAAAAAGTTAATTATTATATACATCAATATGTAAATGTATATACAAGTATGAATTTCAGGCCGCGCTAAAATTAATGATTTAAATAAATGGTTTTCGACGTGAAATTTTTCAATAATGAAAATAAAAAGATAAATTAATAATTTATTTAAATTTATTTAGTTTCTTTAAATGAGGGTTTGAATTAAGACTTAATCAATTCACACACTACTTTGCTAAAGCTTAAATTATAACTGTCGTGTATCCCAGAAGTCTTGGAATCAATTCTTACTATGACTTTCACAAGTCTTTTCTTATTTCACACACATATTAAAATTAAAACGTCAAAACAAGTAACCAACAGATGTAATTTTTAGTAGTTGGTCACTAATTATTATAAATTACTGCCAAATTTGTATTTATTTGTTAAACCTAGAAATGTTCACACATACATCGGCCATTATGAAAATACTTTCCACTATGACTATCTTCTGTTCTTGTGTGAACATTGTAATAATCAGTGATAACTAATAAAAATTGTATTTGTTGGTTTTCTATTTTAACGCTTTAATTTTAATGTGTGTGGAATAAGGAAAGACATACCTTGCCACAGTCATGACAAGAGTTGATTCCAAGACTTCTGGCACACACGTTACATTATATTAATCTTCCATGTCGTTGACTCTCTCTTTGATTTAATTAGTTTATTGATCGAAGGAAATGCTCACAGGGAAATGTTTCTTCATCGCAGCGTCAATTGAATGTAAAGTATTCAATTCACTATACCTTCAAATGGGTCTTCAGATATTGTATTGCTTTGTTTTGGCAACGAGAAAGGTCTACGCTAGGCTTCATATGCTACTTTTATCTACCATTTTGCTGCATTATATTTGCACTTAGAACTGGATACTGTCAAAATACTGTACCAAAGACGTCGATTTTGTTGAAATTAGACCTTATGTGTTTCCATTACAACAAAATTTACAAACGTGTCTTCACCAATCGCATAACTTCATCGTTAATGGTTTTCTTTAATACATTAAAATAATAAAATTCCAAACAATTGAACTATAACTAACAAATATGGTTAAGAAACCGCCACAATAAACAACTGCATCATATATACACGTAAATGTCAAAAGCTTTGATGATTAATTTGACGTATGGTTTCAAGCTGGAATATTATGATTTCTTTAAAATTCATACAAAGCTATTTTTTTTGTTAATTTGAAAAATCGACATTTCCTTATAATTTGTGGAAATAAATATGACCAACTATATATTTTTGGACAGTTAAAAATTTACTTTTAAGATGTTTGTGTCATATTTCAAAATTTATAGGACTTATGAAAAATTTGAAATTTTAATTAAAATCTATGCAAGAAACCATATAAAAATGATTTCAGCGAATGGCTTGATAAAAAGTGGTTTAAATTCAATTTTGTCCCATAGCTCTAAATCAAAAATCTCTTTTTACCAATAAATGTATCTCAACCGCTTTTGTGGGTAGTCAAACCTGTAGTTTACTTCGAAAACAAACAACTCTATTCATTGTTTCAATCCTAGCAAGACATTATTTCTGATATAGTAAGATACATATATTGAGCGTGTCTTTAAATAACTCAAATAACGCTTCGAACATTTGAACATCTGAAATGTTGCTTTTAAATTGTTTGAGTTCTAGTCCGTTTGGAAATCACCCAACTTTCTTCGAACAAGCGTTTAAACTTTGATTTCATGCACCTATTCGTCAAATATGCAGCAAGTTAGAGCCGATCAGCTAGCGTATTATAACCTAAAATTTCAAAAATTGTGGGAACTGTAGTGAAAAGTACAGATTGACTATTTTTGGTTATAAAACCAAATTTTTGTATTAAGTGCGTTTTAAAAATCAGCCGTTTGAACAAGTAACCCAGAGCGCACGAACGTGTTCGAATATGTTATGCTCGAACTGGTAGAGTTATTTAAAAACACACTCATTGATTAAACTAAGAAGGCATATTGATATCTAGTTAGTCTAGAGAGCATTAATTGCACGAGACAAATTTTCATTGCCATAACAATTAACAACTTTCTTGAAATATCACTGTGAAAAGCGAATGCGTTGCTGTGCAATAAAATTTCAAAAACTTCGTGTCGATAGAAATTATGAAAATCGACTAGACTGAGTATTGAACGATCATCTCAGTACGACGGATTTTTTCTCAACCTACGATCGCGCAGATAGGCATTCGAGTGGAAGAAGGCAGGTATGCGCGGAGAGTGAATGAGCATGTCCCACACTAGCCATTGCCACTTTCAACATCATTACGGCATTGTGAGCTGAGTTGCGGGCAGGTAACAACGCTGCTATGATTAACTCTTCCGCCAAGTGCGAGTTATTTAGTGTCATTCGGTTCCGTCAAGCGTAAACGAATTGTGTAGTTAAAATTCATCGAAGAATAAGCCAGATATTAGTGATGGTATTGTGTGTGAATGGTGCAGGAAATTTAAAGCAGTCCGAACCGATGTTTACGATGAAGGAGAGCAAGGACGCAAATCTATCGCAACAGAAGACATCGTTCAACGAGTTGAACAAGTGGTTCGAAAACAACGGAGATTGTGTATGAAATTTTCAGAAAATCACCTGTTTACAGGATTGTAACAGAACACCTATGCTATAAAAAACTGAGAGCTATATGGGTTTCAAAGATGTTGTTTGACGATTGAAAAGTCGTATGGCAGCAGCACGTCTCTCACCCTTATGAGGGTGAAGGTGAGGATTTTTGAAATAAATTTGGCTTGAGATGATACCAAAACAACAGTCACAATAATGGATGCACTCAAACTCGCCAAACGAACCAAAGATCTTCAAACAAATCTTCAACAAGAGGAACGCCTTTTGGGGCCAAAAACTGTGTTGCTTATTGAGTTTATGAAACTTGGGACTAGTATGAATGTAGCTATCTATTTCCAGACTTTACGACGGCTGTGAAGAACCATTCAGAACCATTCTGGCTTCTAAAGTTCTTCTGCTTCAAGACTATGCCCGACGTCATAGTGCTGCTGTAACCGAACAACTTCTTCAGCAATTTTGATGGAACACTTTTGAACACCCTACATATAGCCCCGATATATCGCTGAGCGACATCCATCTCTTACCTGAACTGAAAAGGTGGCTAGAACGGCGAATGTTGAAGCAACATTAAAGTCCATTTTCTGAAGAAGGGATTGCAAAGTTTATCCGCTGACATGACAAGTGCCTGGAACTTCGTGATGATCATGTCTAATAGTAACTTTTGGAAATAAGTTCATTTAGCTATTTACAGCTTTCGTTGTTTTATGGACCATCGGAGGTTGAAAAAACCGCGCTCGTATTTATTTTTAAAATAGTTAAGTGGTAAAGAGTTTTACAAAGATCTATTAAGAGACTCGGCGATCTCTGTCCTTCACATCCAAACGTAAAAAAATCGGATTGAATCTTCCAAGAAAGTTAAATTTACAACTGAAAATAACAAGAGGCCTGGAAGGCCGATCTCTGTGTCTACCACAGAATATATCGATGCATTAGACAATATTTTATCAGCTCGTCCAATTGCGATAAAACATATCTGAGGCACTAAAGATTTCGTATGCTCTTGTACGAGGGCTATCGAGAAAGTCGACTACGTTTTGTTGTAAAAAATAACTCAGTACAAGAAAAAAAATTTATATCATACATTTGAAAGCGGCACCGAAATACTACTTTTAACGAAGTCACCATACAAATTTAGACACTTACTAAAGCGGTAAACAAGTTTTGATATTCCATTGTCATAAAATTCTGCCGCCTGAGACTTCATCCAATCAGTCACGCTCTCCCTCAGTTCCTCATCGCCATCAAAGCGTTGCGTTGAGAGCCACGACTTCATCTTTGGGAAGAGGTGGAAGTCGCTGGGTGCAAGGTCCGGGTTGTATGGTGGATGAGGGAAAACCTCCCACTGAAAATTTTCAAGGACTTGTCGGGTGCGATTTCGTGTATGTGGTCGGGCTTTATCGTGAAAAAACAAAATTTTTGAACTCAACTTTCCTCTACGCTTGTTCTGAATCATTCTTCTTAAACTTTGCAAAGTTTGGGAATACCTCTCAGAGTTTATTGTTGTTCCACGTTCAAGGAAATCAATAAGAAGCACACATTTCTTCTGCCAAAGAACGGTTGCCATAATTCTCCTTGCAGACAAGGTTTTCATGCATTTTCTCGACTTCTTTGGAAACTTGTGTGCTCTCACTTCATAGACTGGAATTTGGTCTCGCAGTTCACATGTTTGACCCATGTCTCGTCTCCCTTTACGATTAGATCCAGTAATGAGTTGCAATTTATGTCGTAAAAATTCAGAAATGTTAATGACGCTGCTATATGCTGATAGTTGTGATTTTCTGTTAGGAGTTTTGGGACCCATCTTGCACAAAATGTGTGGTATCCCAGTTTCTGAGAAACAATTTAATGCAACAAACTGCGTGAAATTTGTGGAAAACTGGGTGAAAGCTCTGTTATTGCGAATCGGGGGTTTTCTCTAACCTTTTCATCGACTTTTGTAACAATACCGTCAGTCACAAAGCTTAGTCGTCCACTTCGCTCTTCGTCGTGTACATTGGTTCGGCCATTTTTAAACCTAATTCACCATTGACGCACTCCACTTTCAGTGGTAACGTTGTTCCCATACACCTCACACAATTGTCGATAGATTTCCTTAGGTTTACATTTTTTCGCTAACTAAAACCTTATTACAAATCGCTCCTCGCAACTCGTGGAATTTTCTATTGCGGCACACATTTGAAACTGCTACTATGAAATAATGGGCAACGACACAAACCTCGCACGAACACGGCTTGATGCTGACTGAGCGAAGGAACGCGTAGACACCAAAATGGGCGCGCTGCGCACGCTTAAAGTGACTATAGATAAAAATGTAATCGACTTTCTGGATATCTCTCACATAATTCACTTCGATTTTGATACGAAAAAAATGTTTTACAAAATATATTCGCAAATTATGGAATTCGGATCAAAAGCGTGGAAGGTTAGAAGTGTCAACTATATCTGGGCTCATTTTGACAAAACTTTTGACCTCATAAACCATGTTATTACGTTGAATGAGATTTGTCTACATTTATATGACGCAGAGACGAAACAACAATCGATGGAATGCCTAGAAGCCTAAGAAGCTGTGTGCAAATTTCTGCTGGATAAATTCTTGCTTCAATGTTTAGGAATTCTCTCGGAGTAATTATAGTTGATTACTTGGAGAAGAGCACTAGTACGATTTCACTTTATTAACAATTTTGCCAGAAAGATTATGAAAACAGACGTGGTAAATTGACCAAAGGTATTTTTTCATACAAATCACGTAATATAGTGTGTTTTAAAAAGAACTCCCTAGTTTTATGTACAAATTTAGTGATGGAATTAATTGAAAACTACATAAACGAGTACATACAATGAAAGCGACTACCTTCAAGGTTTTTTAACGTTAGTAAACTTCAACGTGGGAATCATTTGTTGCCCTACACACGTCGAGACGATATTTCACTTTTCGCCACATATTCTCCAACATAGTAGGTGTAACCGCCTCAACCGCCGCGACGATTTTTTCCCGTAAATGATTGATGGCACGAATCTTTTCACCGTACACAAAATTTTTTATGTGGCCCCAAAAGGAAAAGTAAAGTGGGCATAAGTCCGGGCTTCGTGGTGATCTAGGGATTGGGCTAACCTAACCCATCTACCTTCCCAGAAAGTGAGTATTAAGAGCCGCGCGCATACGATTACTGTAATGAGCTGGGGTGCCGTCTTCTTGGAAAAACACAAGCCCGTTTTCCAACTCAGTATCTTCCACTTGGGGAAGGACGTATTCTGTCAACTTGTCACTGTATACGTCCCAGTTTATTGTTCTCTCTATAAAAATGAAAGGATCGATCACTCGATCTTGCATCAAGCCGCATCAAAAATTAACATTGGGAGAGTCACGTTGATGCTGAATAACATCATGTAGTTGCTCTGCCCCCCACCAAAAATTCTGCAGTTATGATGGTTAACTGTTCCACTTGTATGAAATGTAGCGTCATCAGAAAAGAGAACATTTTTTTAAAAAAATTGTTATTTTCATCAGTTCTGTGTAGCAAGTTAACAGCAAACTCAAACCTTTTGATTTTATCAGTAGGTTTTATTTAATGCCTACAGTTGCAATTTGTAGGCGCGAAAATGAAGTCTTTTACGTATTACATCAAACAAAGTATCTTTAGGCACTCTTAATTGCGGACTACGTCTAGCTAATGACTTATTTGGGCTCTGAACACACGAAACACAGATCTATTCAACAGTGGCTTCGGAAGTTCTTACTTTAGGCGATTTCGCTTTTAAAACACTACTGGTTTCCTTGAAAGACTTTGGCCAATTACGGATAGTTTTTGCTGTACGTGGTTTACCACCATACTGGCGTCTAAAATTACGTTGCACTATTATAACAGACTCAGTTCACACAAACCAAATAACACACTGCGCCTTTTATTGCACTGCACTGAGCACTGGCGCCGTTATTCTCAAGGTCAAGCAGGTCTGCCAACTGCAAAAACTAAATTCACGCATTTACGGTGGCAAAAGTTGGACAGTTGATGAATCAAACACCACAAACTAGAATAGTGTATATTACTTTGTACAGATTCTAGGGCACATTAAAACTAGGGAGTTCTTTTTCAAACTCCCTGTATATTGAATACTATTCACGATCTAAAGTTCGAACTGCTTGAATGTCCCTTTATTCTTCAGACGTGGTTCCTTTGGACAATCACCTGTTGCGTCAAATAAAAAAATGTTTGAAAAGGCATGTATTTTTCTCCAACGACAAAAGTTGTAGAAAGCTGATTTGCAAAGTAAAAATAAATTTTCTTTTTTTTTGAGGTTTACAGAAGTTGCAGGATCGCTGTAATAATTGTATTACTTTAACAGTGGGATACGTTGAATAATAAATTGTCTTCATTTTCTTTAGTAGGCTATGGATTTATTAATTAATACGCCCCGTATTTTGGGGCGTACAAAATTTACTAGAATCAACTATATCCAAAGGAAGTAGAAAAATGACAAATTCCCGAAACAGTAGTTAACCAAAATTTACATGAAATTTAACACAAGAAATGAACATTAACTTTTTAAATATGGTGTATCAACAACAATTACATACATATGTACTTTTTACAAAAATAAACGTATCAGTTCGTAGTTATACAAATAAAGGGTAATAAATGGTATTTAAACAGTGCTTGTTTTTGTAGTAGGTACATCATTAAATTCAGCAATGTTATCTTCTTTAGGAAATTTTTTATTTAACGAATTTTTCCGTTTTATTTATCAGTTTCATTGCAACTATTTAAGTTTCACTTAATTCTTATAGAACACTAAAGGTCCAGTATAAATTAGAATGCATTATCATTATTTTCAGGTGCTTCACACTGAAGTAGAATTCTGCCTTTAATTACCTTTGAACATATTTTCGTTAAAAAGTTGCTTGCATTAATGGCGAAACATTGTCTCATAACTTCAGTCGAGAGTAAAAATAACTTAAAAGATTTGAAATTGATTTTCTGCGAAGAACACTTGTTCTAAATTTAAACTTGTTGTAATTATATTTTATTTCCTGATTACATTACAAAAGGAAAAGGACGCAAATACAAAATCGAGACCATGAACATTCTAAAAATAATTTTTCATGTGTACTTTAAAAACGACTTTAAAACGACCTTGACCCACCTATACCAATTAATTGAAATCTTTGCTGCTAATTTGTATATTAACAACATTTTGACATAAGCATTAATTTATATACTATTTATCACGATGGAGTGTAGATATTTTCTTAAGCCTTGAACTATATACATATTTTAGAATAACATCAAATTTTATATTTTAGTGCATTAGTTAAATTTTAAACCGAAATAACCAAATAAAATCAATCAATCACATTTTCTCTATTAAAATAAACTTCAAAGGTGGTCAGGGATATAAATAAGAATAGTAAAGCGCGTATTTCCAAAAGTATCGCAAATTTTTAGAAATTATGGCGTATATAACGAAATTATCTAAGTAAATGTGTAGGTATGCTTTATACAAATTTGGTTATCCCTTGAAGTTTTTTCTTCAACACTATCGTGTCAAAACTATCAGTCAAATTGCACTGGTTCTTTTAAATACACTGCTTCCTTCAGGTTAAAATGTTTTATTAACAAATATGGTTAAAGTCTTAAAATTTCGTAATATATACCTACATAATAGTAATCAGTTATGTGAAGCGTTTACATCATATAGCAGCGTAAAAAACTCATTTAAATATATTAAACATTGTATGAAGTTGAAGCCAATTTATTTCAGTAATCAGATTAAACGATTGTTCCAATAGTTGTTTCAGTTCAATCATAATTTTAGATTAAGCGTTCAAAACAAAGAACAGCTATCTTACGTTGTAGAATACTTTCACGAAACCGAAGGCGAATAAATTATAATTCTCTCATTCCTTTTCTTGGCCAACGATTTACATAAACTGTACAACAAATTTATTACGTTATAAATATAATTCAGCTACTAATTTGACATAATTTTGATTCCAACATAACAAATCAACTTGTTTGTTTTTGTATTTATGATTCATATCTGGAGAAGATTTTATTTATATTGTATATCTTTAATTATTTATTGATAAAAATTCCTCAGATATAATGAATAAAGTAATAAATAAGACAGAATAAGTCTCCCAACAAAATTTAATGTTAAATTATTATAAAACGTACAGATTTAGCTAACGTTTTCGTATTAAAACCAATTTAGTAAATGAATGGTTGATACATCTTCAGGCTTAATGTATAAAATACATAAAATTTTCAATTTTACACAGATCGTTGGATAATAGTTAATTAATCTGGTCTATGAATAAAAAGAAATTTCTAGGAAACAGTTGAAACAAAATAACATTAGGACAAATACATTTAATAGGAAGTGTCTATTTGATATGCGATGTTATAATTAAAAATATATTTCTCAGATATTTCGGTAATTATACCTTTTTCAATGAAATACTTTAACAACTGGCATTACTTATGTATGTGCAGCTAACCTGCTCCTTGTAATGTGTCATTTGAGCTCAACTAATAGATCAAGTAGCTGTTAAACAGTAATTGATAGTTTAGCAATCCACTTAATATTAAGATAAACGATCCATCAGTCAGTGTCATTACAACCACGCCCACGACCATCAGATCTAATACAAGCCTTAACGCTGTTCAAATCAACGTGATTCAAAAAGGTTTATCTAAGTTTGCTCACTTTGGCAAACAAATTTAGGTGAATTTTTACGTTTTTTATGTAGTTTAAGTCATGATGCAATCATATTATTTTCTGTATATGGTAGAAGTAGTGCTAGTAGTCATATTTTTCCATTTTACTGAGTTAACCATCCAATTTCGCAACGCGTATTCACTGTTTTAATTATTTTTGGTTTATAGGAACAAATCTTGCACTTGCATTATAAATTAATTTGAAACTCTCCGAAATAATTAAACTAAAACGCCCATTAAATAAAGAGCACAGAACATTAAAAGTATGTGTACGTCTTCATGGAAGACACACGGTTCACAAATAAAATAAACGCATCATGTGAGCGTAAAGTCTGAAAACAATTAAATTTCGGAAACGCCAAGGCCGATTTTGATAAAATTTCGTGGTGATGGGTACTGCAACTCTGCGACCTCAAAGACTGTACCACGACGTTCGCATAGCGAGAAAAGGAAAGGAAAGGTATCAGTGAGAAACGGGCCTGCTTACGCCGTGAAAATATGAAGATTTGCTTCGGCTAGCCGGTACTCACAGAGAGTAGGAGTGGATCGGAGGGCAAAATATTAAGGCTGTTAGCAGCTGCCGAGGAACTCACTAGTTAGTAACGAAGTAAATTCGAGCGCTACACTATTTTATGAACGGAAAAAAACCTACATTTCAGATTACACCCAAATAATAAAGAGTGATGCCCGAGTCAAGTCTCACCGGTAGGCTGTAAGATAGTGAATTTCAGGCTTAAATGCGCAAACCTAGTACATGTTTAAATAAAATAAGAGATTACATGCCAAAAGCACTAAGAACAATGGTTTTATTATAATTAAGCAACCTAGTGCCAATATGCAGACGGTAATAATAAGTTGACAGCCAATAATATCGTTTTCAGATAGCGTTTTGAAGGTTGCTGCTGGAAGAGCTGACTTTCTGTAAACGTTGTCAGCTAATGAAGTTGATTTGCAAATCAATTCCTACTTAATATTCGGTTATCGCTTAACAAAGCCTTATCGAGATAATTTTCTGATTACGATATTAAGGGTAATTCCATAGTGACTGACATAACATTTATAGGACATTTAAACTTATGAAACGCTAGTTTTAATAAAAAGCGACTCCTGAATTTACTTACAACATATAGCTAACTATCTAATGTGTATCTTTAATTGTTTTTATAAAAAAAACGACAAGCAATATTATAAATATGGCAGCCTGTTGCGATATTTTATTAATGTGACTAACATAACAAATATGCAACCTCAATATAGACGTATCGCGTTTATCGAAACCCTTCTCTGAAATTAGGAGACTTCTACATTTGAAAATTAATGAACTTGCACTTTGAAGATTTTTTTAGCAAATACAGGTCACATTTATGAAAAATTTTAATTGATATTCCTACACAACTTGAAAATGACAATTATGATATGTGACTAACATAACGTGATCAACATAACAGTTTATCTATTAAACAATACCATAAGAAAAGTCTGTAGAATATAATGCTTATCGACTGTTTTAATCCACTATAACCAAGAAAGGATAGCATATCAAAGTAACAGTCATAATATGTAGATAGATTATATGACATAATTTGTACTTCACGCTTCTCGAACGAGCAATCTTGAAACAACTTTGTGAATCATTTATTCTTATTATAGCTTTCAATTTTTGCTTTCACGTAAAAGGCAAATACTGAGATCCATTGACTGTGTGTCACCTGAATTTTTGTAAAAACAAACCGTAAGGTATCCTACATTTACCACACAAGCAGCTTTTTGAACTCCCTTTACTATTTTTTTTCTACCATGCCGTTTTCACAAATAAGTAGACATACAGTCTTCAGGTTGCATTAGTTTTGCAGTTTATTGTAGAAAATAAGCGGCATTTATTGCTATAGCTTGGCCTCTAAGAACGTTTTTCCATATTAGCCGTTTTACGATTGCTCCTATACCGTCATGTGGACCTTTGCCATCACGGTAAAATTCATTAAAATTCCATGAATTATAGAGACTAGATGAGGATAACGTCACCATTGAATATTTATTTTTGAACTGAGCAGCTGCTCCATCTGTCCAAATTACTACAGATTTTAATTCACGGTTTTGAGTTTCGGCGAAATGCAAAAGCACTTTAGAATTAAAGATGTTCACCTCATGTGGAAGTGATCATGATTGTCGGAAATAACGACATAGGTTTGCACTTGCACACCTGGATCATGGTCTGCCTTGAAATATATTAGAGCAGTATATATTGTAACAGATATGCCCCATGAAGTCTTCCAGTGTACTTGCATAATCTCATTTTGGAATTTAATATTATAATTTTCTGCAAAATCTGTTTACAAAATAACTTCACCAGATTGCAAAGAATCCTTGCGTTCCTATAATGCCCTTGCTTGTTGGGAAATATTGTATGAATGCTTCAAAATTTACACAGTTTGTTCCAGAATCATTTTCTTCAAGGTATCTAAAGTATAGGATGCACATTCGAGTTTCCCCCGATTCCATTGGTTCACTGAATGACCAAATTTTACAGTAGAAAAATATAAAATTGCTTTTGACTTATCCTCCAACTGTTCTATAGTGCAATTTTGACAGATTTGTCTCATACAATTAACAGAATTTGCATCACAGATAGTCAAATTAATTAATTCTTTAATAGATTTAAGGTTATTACCCCCCAAAGATTTGAATGATTGAAGAAACAAATCCAGATTTTCACAGTAGATGCAACAGCCTGCTGTTTGATCTTTACTTGATACAACTTCAAAGTAAGGTGGATGCAGTTCACAAAATTTAGAAAAATCAATTAACTGGGACTTAAATTGATCACCGTACATGGCATATGCTTTTCTAAGTGTAACCATTAATCATCGCTATTGAATCGTGTCTTTCTTGCCATTGGGCAGTCTAATTACTTTGACATCCCTTTTTCCTGGTATCTGGCGAGAAATATCATCTTTCACATAGAATACCGTTACCGAATCTATTATTTCAGCTGGTAGACCCTAATTCCCCTTTTTCTGCATGAAGTATTGACAGGAGCAATATTGTTTCTTTGAGAAAGTTCTCTAACAATGCCAATTCTTCTTTTTAGATCGTGAAGCAGAGATATCGTAGCACGTAGCCGTACAAAAAAGTAGAGATACGTTAAAAATCAAAATATTGTATAGGATTTAAAAATCTACACAAAATTAAATAAGAAGCTAAGATATAACTGTTAAATGTTTCTACGATTACATGTAATGGCAGTCGCAGGTTATGTTGATCACGCTGATTTTAACTGTAAATGTAATCATACAGTATTTATGATAGCAAGTACTACTACTTATACTTGCAAGAATGAACATAAAAATCAATTTCCTTGAATTATTACCCAACAACCTGTAAAATACATGTATTTTGTGACTAACATAACAAGCTGCACCTGTAAGCATTGAAATTGTGACAAAATAATGGAGACTAAATGTATTAGTTCCCTTTATTAATTTTTAAGTACTCTACAAATAATATATCTACTTCCGTTACATTCTTATTCTTTACTGCAACTTTATACTCCAAAATACACTTAAATACAACTGTTATTTTTACGAAGTGCCAATAAAACTATAATTTTGATTTTACGTCGCGATAGCGTTTATATTAATACAGCGTTGCCAAATGTACATACTATATTAAATTATCTTTGCATTGATATGCAACATGAAATACAATTTAAACTAGTGAAATACATTGAAAAAGTTGACAATTTCATGGAATTGCCCTTAAATCAGTTCCAGAATTATCTAAGATGCAATTATTACCTTATTAAATCACTACAAATGACAGCATGATATTATTTACAATATTTGTCACTAAAATAATCTAAAACAACTCGTCAAATTATAGTTAAGGCTGGTTTTATAATTTGTTCCACTAGTTGAGCAAAAATTCAGCTGAGAAAAGTAAATTCGGAGTAACTAAAAAGTTAGGTCACACTATTTAGGTATTAACAAAATTTAAAGTAGAATGACCGGATAGCAACTCAGTAAGAAATTAAATATGGTCTGAGTGCACTTCTCTTAAATTAGGACGAGTCACCTTCATCTCCTCCGGAGGCCAGGCAGCAGCCCCAGACCGTATGGATATTGTCGCTAGTCCTGAACAGAATATAACTACCGGTAGTTATCCCCATAGGCGTCTCTTCACCAAAGTCTCCGATTTTCGGAGAGCGAACACCGATGTAAGTCAAACAGCCTGGTGAATCAGCATAGGAATATTTCTGAAGGTTCCTCACCCACTAGCTTAGGAGGGAGGATCGCACTTTGAAGAAATACAAAGATTACAATCGATTCTTACGATCGAACGAAAGAAATAACACCCTATTTATTTTAAATGAAAAGGTGCTACGGAATGAAGGTAATTCACCAATTTTTGAAAATCGAGTAACCGGAAGTACTGAGTATTAGTTGTGAACAACATATCTCAAAAAGACGTCATCCTCTGAAAATCAAAGCCTATATTTAAGTTTTATATCTTTCATGCATGAGACGACAAGAATTTAATTAAAATAATGACCGGAAGTGCCACTTTTTTGCGATTTTCTCGAACATGTTTCAAACTTCTTTTAAAACTTGCTACGGTTCTTATGTCTTTGACATTCTTTTACGTGCTTAGAGGTTTTTCTGAAAAAAAATGCATTAAAGCAAGTTATCAGAGACAATCTCTAGAGTTAAGCAGGGTTTTACGTGCCCATTAACTTGGATAGGTGACCGCTACAATTATCGTTCCCAAAATAAATGTAAATAATATTTTAATCATTTGTGAGCATTTGCATATTTGTATATCTATGTATGTAAGAGAAATTCGGGTGTTGTCTCGCACCAGATTTTTTTTTAATTTAAGCTCAAGTTTTTGTCTTGTTCATCTATGATATTCCTCTTTTAATTTTTGTGGCAGCTTGTTAAAGATGAAATATTTTAGATTCACCGAACGTATGCCGGAACATTATTTATAAATCACCTGAAATTTAAAAGGTTTAGTATTTTATTTTTTTTATTAATAAATACCCTCCCAATGCAAGATTCAATATAAATTTTAATAAATATGAATGAAAGTCAAAATACAAGGTTAGGTAGAATGACTCATATTCTATAATCGCTATACTTTAATTCAAAATTTAAATGAATGAACCTTGTGGAAACACGACAATTTTATTTTTTTAATAGAACATGATTCAAATTGCCTCCATGTCACTGGAATCACTTCTGAAATCTAGTACTAATATTTCACACCACTCGTTGCGACATTTCAATTGAGATTGCATCAATCTCCTTCTGAATATAAAAATTTAGTTGTTTCAAAGTTTGCGATCGATTGGCAAAAAAAATGTTTCGCTTTAGGTAGCCCCATAGAAAAAAATCACACGTTAACAAATCCGGTGATCGAGTCCGCTAGTTGCGATCTCCGAATTTGGAAATGATACAACCAGGAAATAGTCCTCGTAAAATTCTTATACATTCCCTATCTGTGTAAGAAGTGGCTTCATTCTGATGAAACCGTCATTTTTAAATGTCTACACCCGTATTACGACATTGTTGCTCAAAATTTCGCAACACTTGTTGCCGTTTCCTTTAAAGAAGGATGATTCTAAAATTCCAAAGGCGGATACTACACACTACACAGTAACTTTCTAGTTAAGAAGCGGTACTTCATGCAATTGGTGATGACTCAGTAACAAAAGTTCTATTTGTTAATAAAACCTGACAAATGAAAATGAGTTTTATCTAACTTTGCAACATTTCCAGCGGAACATGTTAAAGTTTAAAAGCGACGTAGAATCCGATTTGCTACAAATACGTGCGTCTTACGTTTCCGCGAGGTTACCTGAAGATTAGTTTGATAAGACATTGTAAAAGACAATAAGAAGTGAACCGCGAGTGAGTGACCACGAAGCAATTTCAACTAAACATTGTTTATTAAACCGAGTGTATATAACATATTAATTATAATAATTAAGTAAAACTTAGAGATAACGAAATATTACGCAACAGCCAAAAGATCATATAAACGTTGAAATACAAATAAGAAATTGCCACCGAAATAAATAGCATACATAAAGCAATTTTAAAAACCGTATCTAATTAACTAAAGAATATTAATTGGAGTTGCGCAATATTTCGACACAAGTAAATTGTTAATCAAATCATGTAAGCGATGCGCTTATCAATAAATGCAAGACCGAATAACCACTATCAGAAACGTTCGAGGAACAGAGAGCGATGTAACCAATTTCTGTATAAAAGAGCGAAGCTTTCAGCGGAAAGGGAGACCGAGCTAGCACCGAGAGCTCTAGCATTCCCGTGCTCGAGTTGATACGAAAGCCGAGGTAATTTCATTGTATTCAAAAGCGCTTTGTTAATCGCAAAGAACGAAAACCGTCCGCTTCAATTTAAATATATTGTAACCGTTGTTGCAGAGTTTATAACTGCAAAATTTAGTTCAGACATCGGCAAGGATGAGGAACCCCTGTTAATTACCAGATGCCGTATAACTTGTTGTCGAAAGCATCTGCGTTGTCTTTGTAGCGAGAAGCTATCCACAATAAAGTTTTACTAGAACGCTCGCACGCGAGTTGGCTCAGTAGCGGGTGTGCAAGCGTAGCTAGAACATAAAACCGACGCCGTCGTCAAACGTCTTTGTGTTGACTTTGTAGCGGGGGACAATTCGGCGCCAGCAACCCTTTTTCTGATCCTTTCTCTTGCTGTGTAGCATCAGTCGCGAACAACTTGAAGGATCACTGTCCGAACCGAAGAATCATTTTACGAACGTTGCACGCACGCAAATGAAGTGACCCCATTCGCACCTGGAAAGGTACTGAACTTGTTCAATAAAACTATATAAGTAACAGGCGAACATCAAAGTTCGGCCGGACGAGTGCACTTTCATGCGAGGACTGCAAAGCGACGTTCCGTGTCTATTCAAATTTACTTTACACCGCGACGCATCCTTTTACTCTGAAAGCTCTCAATCTTACCAACCACAATTGTATTGATTTATACTTATTGATCATTTAGTCTTGTAAATATGAATAAAGCATCCGTAAACATTGATTTGAGTTATAATTTTTATTACTGTAAATAAAATTTCTTTTGAAGGTTTTATGCATCTTGTTATTCCCGCCGAATATAACTATTAAACACTCAATTATTAAAAGATCGTTTCAAACAAGAAGTCACAACCACTATTAGGGAGAACTTCCGCAACGACTGAAACCTGCCGCCAGACCAAATTAAACCGGCCCGAACCGATGATCAATCACGGCTGCTAAAATACAAA
The DNA here is from genome assembly GCA_024586415.1 of Phrixothrix hirtus. Taxonomy (NCBI): domain Eukaryota; kingdom Metazoa; phylum Arthropoda; class Insecta; order Coleoptera; family Phengodidae; genus Phrixothrix; species Phrixothrix hirtus. The sequence continues at coordinate 19,645 of JAHWXV010112662.1, forward strand.
TAATTTTTCTCGGTCTCGTGACTCAAAGATCTCGCTTTGAACCGTTAAAACATCAGCTAGCAATCAATGATATCCGAGTTTTCAACACTTATCCTTTCGAAACGCTAACAAAAGTCAATGCGCATTCCGATACTTCTAGGTAAAAGTTCCTGTACGATTTGAAGTTTGTAAGTATTGAATTGTAAATATTTTAAAATGCGGCAGATACTTCGGTTGGGAATATTATGTACTAATGCCTGTCGTTTAGCAGATCGTTTATGACTTCGCAGAATAGTTTGTCTTGTCCTTTCAGCATTTCCAGGTGTGCGTACAGAGCGGGCTCTTCCTTTTGATTTTCTCTGGCACTGATTCAGTAGTACAAAACTTGTGCACCCTATTACCAATTGCTACCCTAGTAGGAACTAGATCTCGTTAATTTAAATGAAAGTGACGGCAATAAAATTTTTATTCCTAAAATAAGTTATAGCGGCAACATAGCGTTGCATATTTGAGCAATGTTACATATTCACAGCTGAATTGATACTTCTCATAAACACTTTGACAATTATCATAAAGGTACTCTTGATTAATATCCATAAAATCAGTACTTTACTAGAAAAACTTTGATTTAAGATTTATTAATAAAAATAAGTCTTAATTCATTTCATGGATAGGTCCCACATGGTCTCCTTGAACTTGAATGTATTTCCTAGCTCTACTAATACAACACTGCATCCTCCCCAACAAAACAGCATCAGTTCGTAGTTATCACAATGAAACAATTCTTTGTATGCATTTCTGTCTGCTTTCAAACAAAGCAGAATAGACCGCATCCTTTTGGGTACCCCATAAGGAAAAATGCAATGGATTTAGGTCAGGTGATTGAGCAGGGCAAACAACAAGAACTGCTTGACCTATCCATTGGTCTAGATATACCCTGTTTAAATTCTCTCGAACAACCAAACGGAAATAAAGCGGTGCTCCATCATACATGGCCCACACGTTACACCAAATTTCTGCAGGAATATCTTTTAGTAACGGAGCAAAATTATTTTGAAGGAAATCTAAATAAAATTCTTTATTTAATCGTGTAGGTAATACAAATGGTCCCACTGAATATGTACCTATAGTTCCCGCCTACACTTAATTATTTCAAATTGATATTGATGATGGCTTCCAATTTTGGCCCTTAGAGGAAAATAATTGGAATAAACATCCAATTTTTCGTAATCTCTGCTTCATCCGTAAACAAAATGAAACTCACAAAATTTAAACATTTCGCTGCTGTTTGAAAATTCCATTCAACGTGAAAATTCGTTGGAAATGAGAGCATGCGTTACTTGAAGCTCAAAGAGGCGTAGAAGTTGTTCCTTAAGAATATTATGTTCGGTGTTGCTAATTTTCTGCGCTTATGGCATTTAAAACATTTTCTTCTAATTGAAATGTTCGAATTGTTTCTTCAACGTCTTTCTTTCCCTTTCACTATTCTTGCTAACATGTCAAAGACATTTTATTAACCACGCATACTGTTTTAAATAACTTATTGCTAGTATATAATAACCGTTGTTCGACTATTTCAAAAGCTTTTCGACAAGGAATGCCGCGGTTAGAAAACCTCTGCGTTTAACCTTCAGTATTCCCGGCATTACAGAGAAATTGAATCCCTAAAACGAAAACAAAGGATAACTGTTTTCTATTTATTCTTCATATACGATATATTTGAGTTTTATCACTTCCAAAAAAATGAAATAGTATGTGGACCATAGAATACGTTGAGATATAAAAATAAGCGATTGGTCTTTTGCTTTATGTACCAATATATTTTAGAGAATGAATTTTTAGAATAGACTCTACCTAAATATGGGTGAGGGAAAATGCTATTGTTTAAGGAATCATCATTTATTGCTTTTAAGGCAAACTATACGTAAAGAAAAACTGTCTAACGATAAGTAAATGCACAAAAATCTCACTATTGCACGAGTACAGGCACGATACCCTCAACCATTGAGATTACATCTGCAAAATTTTCTATGATTTGTATGTACTACGCTGCGTTACTTATTCAAGTTTGCCGATATTCAGCACAGACTAACTATTTAATATACTCCATAAATTTAAGTTTAGAGAATTAAGGTCTGCAGGCCTTGCCATTCCAACAAACTCAACCGTCTCTGCGTATCTACTTTTGATCAAAATTTTGATTCGGCCATTTAACTATATATGCTTGTGCACACTTATGTTGGTACTGAATCCTATACCGCGAATCTAGAGCAACATTCTCCGAGAAAACCTTCGTTTATTTTCTAAAATTTTCAAGTGCGAATCCATATTCAAATGTGTCAAAATTATATTAGGCAGTATTCGTTTATTAAAAATACTACACCAAATGCTGATAGAAAATTTCCTTTGGATTATATAATGATCAGATATGATTGTTGGGACAGTTGTTAAAACTTAAGTGTTCGCGTGGTGTCTGACAGACGCCACTCACCACGCAAGTAGTATGTGTGCATTTTATATGCGAGTACTAAAGGGTTAATGCTAATTCTGGTAAAAGTGGTTCAACCAACCACAGTATCGAATTAACAAAGGCTGCATTTTGGTTGTGCTGTTCTAGCTCCCACTGACAAAAACTCGATGTGCAAATTATCATCTGGTTACAAATAATGGACATTTTGGCGATGAAGGGGGTGTAAGACTTCTTGATGGAAAGTTTTACAAACAAAATTGCTAGATATTTGCAACCATATCTATACTGGTGCTTTGTTCGTCACTCTTAACATCACTTCCTCTTCCAAGTAATTATATGTTCTTGATGTGGGCCCTTTTTGTGATGTTTACCGATTCTACATTTACAAAGTCTTTGAAATGAACTCTGAAATCTCTCCGTTAGAGTTGACGTTTATTGCGAAATCTCAGTTAGTATTCGCGATATGCGAGAGCGTTTCCATTATAAAATTGAAGCAAATACTGCCGAAAATGTAGGAGGTATCACTAGAGAAATTGTGAATGAAAGAAAATTTAAAAATTAATGTTAACTACTTTAAGTTTGTTTAGGTGGGTTTGTTATAAACATGCAGCATTGACGCACTTCTTTTAGAATTTTATGAAATTCTAGTTTATCTCCAAAAATATCAATGTTTATTTTTATTATGATTGCGGATGCGTTCGTTATATTCGTATATTAGATTTTGATCAGTATCAATATGGAAGTGTTCATTGACCATTAATTACATCAGTCAATTCGCGTTAGGGAATGAATGCAACGAAATCCTGATAAAAACTGATATTTCTGTTATATTTACTGTAATTGAAGTTTTAAAAACCCTTTACGTTAACAAGTGTTCGCAGTTGAATAGGCTTGAATGTAATCTTTCAATTAGATAATTTGATTACTACAGTGAGAATGAATTTAAATTTTTACGTAAATATAAGAGGCCGAAGCTACAAACATTTTAGAATATCGCTAGAGCCCTTAACTACAAATCATTTTAAGATTTAGGATGATTTATTTGTTATATGATTTAGATTTATTATTTTATGTAAAGGTAAGCGATAATTTCTGCAATCTGTTAGATTAAGTGCATCTAGAGGAATAAATAGACATTGAAAAGTTATTATTTCTTAACAGGAATCTATTTTCAAAACAGCTGTTGTCCAATGAAAATCCAATCAATTGGAAGGTATCGTACGAACTACTACAAATTTAAATTTGATAGGATATCATATGGTGAATGATAACCAACTTCTTCAGGTGCCAAAGGAAATGCAGCTATTACACTAAGAATATTTAAAGACAATAGAATCATGTTTAGAATTATAAAAAGCAAGCTGAGAATTAGCACTGGCCAAATACACGAATGTTGACAATCAATTTATATGCGAGGAAATAAATGTTGTTTGTTGTCTATTACCCCGTGACTGCTTTTATTTCCTCATTTATTATATTTATCACATTCAAAATTTATCTAAAGATAATGAGTCAAATGTAACGGTTTTTCAGTTTCGTTGACATTCTCTAACCATAGTCAGGCGTGAGTTTATAAACAGGTGACAATCATTAACTTGAAATTAGAAACAATGTAACCCTTAGTTGAAATATTATGTTGAATATCATTACTACATATTAATTATTTCGATATACGCAACTAGTCATAAATAGAATAACTCGGGCAAACAATTTATTGGATATAATCGGAATCGTAAATATTAGTTTCACAATTCCTTTTAACTACGTCAAAAATCTTACCTTTTATAATTATTCTTGTTGCTTATCTTATAAGCCATTTCTGAAAATTTAATAAAATATTTTGCAACGTATATTAAAATTATTAAAATAAAAGATTCAAAAATAATTAATTCGATATATTGGGTTTTCAAAGAAAGCATCCCCGCTGCAAGGAACCGATTTGAATGAAACTTCACATATACAAAACATGAAAACATAATTTGTACCCTTTTTGATGAAAACGTCCCACAAAGTTGGAGTAAAGTTTGTATTTCTTTATTATTTAAAAACCACAGCAAAAAAAGAAAACATCAATGCATGTGCGACAAAATTTGATATAAAATTTGTGCATTTTTCATCAAATCCTCGTGTCATAATTGTGAATAAAATTGCTTTACTAGTAAAATATTCGCTTCGCGTGCCGTTTTATTGTTTGCGGCTAGTGTAAATTGAGGCATGGTTCTTTCTTACTATGGAAGTACGTCGAGACTGATTTTAGATTATACCAAAAGAGCTTTGAGTTTTAGAAGTTAACGCCAGTTAGAACCGCTGTATGTATATTTCAGTCTAAACCGTTGCGTATAAATACTATTTACGCAAATCAACTTGAAGCCCAACCTTGAGAGTGGATTCCTTTTTTCATTCTCAACGGACAAAAATACAATAGCCCACGTAAGATGCAACAAAATTCTCACAAATAATAGCACTGCACCATTTAATTTATAAATATAATTGACCAAAATTTTGTAATAAGATAGATATACAGGGTAACCTGTACCTATCAGGTTAACTTTGTTTTCGAGTAACTGATACCCACGAGTTAACAATACGATCATTAGTTAAATGAGTCTAACTTTTTAGAGTAGCAATAATATTTTTCTAAGCGTAGGTCCCCGCCATAATTTATGATTAATAATTACATTTGTTTGATATTAGAAATAGTAACCTATTTGTAATTTATGCCATTTCTGACATTTATTAATTGATTTAAACTTTTAATACATATCCTTTATTCATTATAGTTATTGTTAATTACTTCGTATCTTTTATTTTTATAGTAGTTGTGATTTTACTTCCAGGTACTTTAATGTAAACCAAAGTGTAAACAGCGATCTTTGGAAGATACTTTATTTAACGTTATGTAAGTACGATGCCTGACTTGTGTCGATATAAATTCCATATTAACATCCTTCACCGCGGGGTTTCCATTTCTAACTTTTTGGCTAAGATAGCTAATTTTCCAAAACAAAGCTAGAGTAGCGTCCTCTCAACATTTTAAACCATTTTCATGCAGTATAACTTCCCAAGCAGTTATCATTAAATCTCTTTAGGCAATTGATCATCCAACCATCGCGCTCTGCTAGTCGAAGTTAACTTCGCCTGGGAAGTAAATATAGGCTTAGGGCTTAAATCCAATTTTACCTATGACTTATTAACGGTAAACGGATTCAGATGGCGGGTTTGCGATATTACATGAGAATTTTTGTCAGACTATAAGTAATGATTATGAAAACAGCCTCGTCCATGGACAAGGCTTGTGATAAAAATAAATCGTTCTGCCATTTTATCCTGCATCCATCAACACAAAACCACTATATAACGTAAATTACATCGTAAAGGCGCATACGCCTATTGACTGTGGTATAGGTAAACTAGATGTCTATTTAATATTCTCTGAACTTTGGATTTACTTATATTGTGAGTGGAAGCAGTCTTCATGGTACGTATGTCAGGAAGTTCATCAATTTTGTTAAACGAAAATTTTTTAGCTTGAGCAGTTGTAACCAAGCGAGGTATCCAGTTTTCAACAGTATACCTTTCATGGATACCTTTTTCATTAAGATGTCGTCGAAGATAGATAATCATCGTATAATGCAGAATTAATTAGTACAAAATTTAAATGAAAGTCCTTCTTAGTATTTTACGAATGAGTTACTCCTTAAAGTGTTCCCCATATGAACTAAACATCTCGCTGTATAATTCTAGCTTACAGTTTCCCCAATATAAATTATGAGTGCCAAAGAATTCTGTGTATACAAAATTTACCAATTTCATTTTCATTAAACCGCTCTATAAAAATTGGAATAGAACGCTGTGATGTTTTGGTCTCGTTATGTTATAATTCAAGAATTGCTTTTTTACTTTATGTTAAGCCTTTGAGAACGTTTAGATTGTCTGAGTTTGCTAAGGTCTTTTCTTAACTATTTTTCCTATTTACAAAGTTATCATTAGTAACATTTGGATTTAAATATTTCCATTTAATCTTGAATCGTACCAAATTTCATACTACTGCTAGTATTGCTATTGGTACTAGCACTATTACGATTATGTTAGTTGTTACCGTAACCGGTACCATAACCTCTGCCATAAACAACATCGTCACCACGACGTTGCCATTACTATTAATATTGTTCATAGTTGAATTAATTGCTTAATTTATACCTTGAAAATGGTCATAAACGCCAAAATCTAAGTACAACACAGTAATCGAGTTTTAATGTCGCTAGAAATACATTTATAATAATAAGCACAATAAATCTAAATTGTTTCTAACTTCAAATCTTCAAAATACAACTTTACTTGGCAACAAATAGAATTAGTAGTTAAACTAATTTATTTTGCAATTTCAACTTTTTCAGCACTTGTCTTCTAACTCCGCAACTTACCGTTAGTATACCAAATGCTTCAGAGTCCCGTCAACCCTTCTTTTTCAGAAGCTGACGTACCATGGCATGTGGATATCAGAACGTATATCCAAAACGTAAAAATTGAATACTAGGTCTTATTTTAAATGTCAATAATGTGCATTTTTAGCACTGTTGATTGGCCTTTACTAGAAAAACATCTTTTGTAGGAATTTTTTTCTATTTAATTAACAAAACTGTTATTATCAGAATATTAACAGAAGTACCTTGTTTGCACATTTCATACACTAATAAAACGCACTTTAAATTTTATGTTGTTACATTCAATTGTCATTTGTTCATTAAAACCATCAATGCTTTGTTTTTATTTCTAGAAAGGCATTTGGTGTATTTTTACGCTAAATAAATTAATTATTCATATTGTTTGGAATTTGCATTTATTAGTGCTTATATGATAATTTTGTAAAAATCTCAATGAGAAAAATTATCAGTTGTCAAGTCACTAAACTTATTTTATCATTTATTGCCATCTATAGTGTCAGTTGGCGTCAGTAATTTTAACTAAATTTGGCGTTACCAAATAGTGAAGGCTTTGATGCGCTGACGATGTTAGGTGAATTTCATCTAAACTATCATGCTACAGAACGGTTTTATGCTGAAACATAGCCTTAGATAACTCTTTAGTGTCTAAGCGTCTGGACAACTGATCAGAGGTAGCCAAACCGTTATAAATATATGAAGCTGCCGCGACGTTTATATATATATATATATATATATATATATATATATATATATATAT